>JAMFLO010000277.1:0-44992 GCA_027475765.1 Paralagenidium karlingii
GCCATTGGTCGAGAGGTGACACCTGCGGAAGTGGAAGAGTTGTGCGCGGAGCACACGAGCATTGAGAGTTTGTTGGCGCATCTGGAGTGTCAGGAATGACAATGAATAATCCAACATTGAGTTCGGGAATGTGCAACGTCGTGAACACTACATTGATGCCATTGAGGTCGGACAGTGGTTGAAGCACTATGGTGATCTCTGCCTGCTCCTAATCATTACCACTACGGCTTCTTTTTGTCATCGGTTTTCTTCTTATCCTTCTTCTTCATCTTGTTCTCTTCATGCTGCTTCTTGTGATGCTTCGTGTTGATGTGCTCCTCTTTTTTCTTCTGGTCGTCTTGGTGCTTCTTCTCCTCCAAGACACGAAGATTCTTGTTGGTTTCCTCTGGTTTCTTGGTCTCGTGCAGGTGCTCGGTTTGCTTCTTGTCCTTCTTCTTCTCATCTTTCTTGTCTTCAGGCTTATTATCAGTGTGGTGCTTCTTCTCTGCCTCTTTCTTCTTCTTCTTTTCCTCCTCCTTTGTCTTGTCGCCTTCAGATCTCTTGGTGTGGTCTTTCTCCTTGTCACCTTCGGGCTTCTTCGTGTGCTCCCGCTCCTCCTCCTTCGACTTAATCTTCTTCTTGTCATCTGTCTTTGTGCTGGACTTCCTGTCTTCAGGCTTTTTGATCTTTTTGATATCTTCAGGCTTGTTCGAGTGATCTTCTTTCTTCTCTTCCAGGGCACGAAGACTCCTGGTCTTGTGGTTATCCTTCTTCGCCGTCTTATCCTCTTGCTTGTTCTTCTCCTCTGGCGTTTTGGTGGGATCCTTCTCGTCTTGGTGGTCTTTCTTCTTCTTCTTCTTCTCCCCATCTTCCTCTTGTTGCTTCTCTTTCTTCTTCTCTTGTTTCATCAAAGACTTGCGAGTGTGTTGTGGTTTCGTCGTCTCTTCCAGCTTCTTCTTGTGTTCTTCTTTAGCCAATGTCATCACAGAGGCTGCCGTCGCATACTCCGCTAAAGCACTTGCATCTGCTGTCGTCCTTTGATCAGCCATGACGACAGTAGTTGACGAAAGCACCACCGTGCAAGCCGCCAATAACAGCAACAAATGGCGCTTTGGGACAAACATCTTGAAGGAACGTGTTGATTGGACCAATGGAAGTGGTTGCAAGCAAATTGCCAAGTGAGCAAATGAGCTGGTCACTGCTTCTAGAAGCGCGATGCTGCTTGATTGCATTATTTGTTTGCTGAGCACGGGCACATTCTGCTGCTAGGACCTGTCTCGCTGAGAAATCCCACGTGGGCAGCAGGATTTCCATCGATCCGCGAGAAGCTTGCTGATTGCTTTTGTAATTGGCGACTGGCAATTGAGACGGGGAACCCCACATTTTGCGACGTGTCGTTCGTTTTGTTTTGATTTTGGCGTCGCACCAAATCAGCTGGCAGGCGACATGAAGAAGTCCCCATGCTCTTTTTGCGCAAGTCAACGTATGTACAATGCCATATCAGAGCCGGATGTTCACAATGGTAATTTGATGATATCTCCATGCTGATAATTGACATATATTTGCGACCAGGTCATGAATGTAATTTCAAGGTGGTTAATGCGAATTAGTTTGCGGTTTGGTTGTGAGTGGTGCAACGCCACGTCACGGGTGTCATGCAAGAAATCACTGGTTAAACCCAAACGCGTGCGATTGGTGGCTTCCAGCCAATCATAGGGCTGTGCTGCTGGACCTTGAAGTTGTGCCTGGTGCGCATCACCAACAAGTTGAAGCAAGGTGGAAATCGACGGACACCATCGTCACCACAAAGCATGGAAGAAAGAAGCTGACTGTTTCATTGTATATGGGGGTTTGTATAGGCTCTCCGACCTTGCACTTGCTGCTCAACTTGGGCTTGCAGCAACATCCATCACCCGGCAGGTTGGGCCATTGGGCTAACCCCCCGTCCCACACGTGGGGCTGCGTGCCCAAAAGAATTCCAATTTCCACGGGTTTCTGGTTGTCAAAGGGCAAAATCTTCTTGTTCGGTCGAGTGGTGTTCTTTGATTTCCGCTTCATTAGCGTTCATTTCCCAAGTGACTGCCTTGCACCAACAAGTCCACTACCCAGCCAAATCCAAGCAAAGTCCATATAGAATTCACGCCAACGCCCAGAATGGCTTCCTCCATGTTGCTCCATCGTCTCGTGCGATCGCCACGAATGGTCCGACCATCATGCCACAACCCGAGCCGTTGGACTCTGGGCTCACGACGTGGCATGCAAAGTGGCGCCGCGGTGCGCGAAGAACTGCAACATCAACTGTCGCTTGCTAGCCAACTGGGCCTCGAGAAATACGGCATCCCAGCCACGGCCAAAGTATATCGCAATCTCTCCTACGAAGACATTGCGCGCCACGAAGACGCCAACCGGGAAGGCGTGTGGACCGCCAACGGCACGTTTGCCATTGACACGGGCAAATTCACCGGAAGATCACCCAAAGACAAATACTTTGTGGCCCAGCAACCGTCCCAGAAACATTTGTGGTGGGGCCCCGTGAACCAACCAATGGAACCGCAAGTGTATGAGTCGTTGATGCAGAAAGTGATCCAGCATTTCTCCAAGCAGCCAGAAGCCGACCAAGCGCAAGACCAACAACAACGTAAAGTGTACGTGTTTGACGGCTTTTGCGGCGCCGATTACCACTCGCGCAAGAAAGTTCGCTTCATCACGGAACTGGCTTGGCAGCACCACTTTGTCACCAACATGTTTATCCCGCAGCATCACAACCAGCAACCCAACAAGCAGCCCGTCGATGTGCACCAGGATGTTGAAGACTTTGGCGAACCGGATTTCACCATTGTCAATGCCTGTCGTGTCATCAACGAGGAATTCCAGCAGCAACAATTGCATTCCGAAGTGTTTGTAGCCTTTAACCTCGAAGAACGCGTCGCCATCATTGGCGGCACCTGGTACGGCGGGGAAATGAAGAAAGGGATCTTCAGTCTGATGAATTACTGGCTTCCTTTTGAGGGCATCATGCCCATGCACTGCGCCGCCAACAAATGCAAGCACGACGAGCAGTCCACGGCGCTGTTCTTTGGGCTCTCGGGCACGGGCAAGACCACGCTGTCGGCAGACCCGCGACGCATTCTCATTGGCGACGATGAGCACGGCTGGAACGACTATGGCGTGTTCAATTTTGAAGGTGGGTGTTACGCGAAGACGATCAACTTGCAGGAAGCCAATGAACCAGAGATCTACAGGGCCATCAAACCAAATGCGTTGCTGGAAAACGTGTTCCTCAAGCCAGACACCATGGAACCCGACTATTTCAATGTCTCCAAGACCCAAAATGGCCGTGTGTCGTACCCGTTGGACCACATTCCCAACTTTGAACCCACTGGCTGCGGTGGCCACCCTAAGCAAATCGTGTTTCTGACTTGCGATGCCTATGGCGTGCTGCCTCCTGTCGCGAAACTCACGGAAGAACAGGCCATGTATCATTTCCTGTCTGGGTACACGGCCAAAGTGGCCGGCACCGAGCGGGGAATTGTCGAACCAGAAGCGACGTTCAGCGCATGTTTTGGCGCCGCGTTCATGACGCTTCATCCGACGAAATATGCCGATTTGCTGCACAAAAAGCTGCGAAAACACAACACCCGTGTGTATTTAGTCAACACAGGTTGGACTGGTGGACCATATGGCGTCGGCAAGCGCATGAGTATCAAGGACACTCGCCAGTGCATCGATTGCATTCTGGATGGAAGCATTGAAAGTGCGCAATTTGACCACGATCCGCTATTTGGCTTTGCCATTCCGAAACAACTCGGATCCATTGATCCTCGTGTGTTGAAGCCCAGGGAGAGCTGGCAGGACAAGCAAGCGTACGACCAGACGGCTCTGAAACTGGCGAAAATGTTCAAGAAGAATTATGCGCAATACATTGCCCCAGGTTTCACGGATTACTCGGCTCATGGTCCAAAGCTTTGAGTTGAATCAAGCAGTTGTGAATTGTTCGTTCCTCGTCTCAGGGATGGATGTGGCAATACATGTTTCGTCCAAGTTTCTTTGTTCTGTGAGCGTAAAGGGGGAGTATACAGGATTTTTGTTGCAATGATCGCTCGGCTCGTTTGGGTTTCTCTCTCGCTCTCTGGATGAGATCTTGAGATCTGATGGTTGGTGTTGTCGCTGTCCAATGCCAAAAGAGCAGCGTCTATACACCACTGAACGACTGAAAGAAAAGACTCGCTCGTTGACCCATTTCTTCTGCGCTTGCTGTTGTATCCTTTTACTTCTTCTCTGCCGCACCTGTCTGTCTGGTTGGGTTGTCGATGTTAGAGGAACCTCCCCGGTCAGAGGTGACAGTGCTGTCACTTTCTTGAATGATGCTTTGAGAATTGATCTGCTAACCACGTGATTCCTTCTTCCACGCCTCTTCCTGTGATGGCGTTGCTGGCACTATCGAATGCTTTTGTAAGTCACCTCCTGACCCACCTCACCGGACCAAACGCGCGTCGCGTTCACTCACGTGATGTGCCAGGTCTTGCCACTCAGTTTCTCTAGTTCCAATTGCTCCATGCATTCCACTGGGGTTAGTGCATTTGCTAAGTCCATCTGGAAGCACACACATTACCGACATGCCACCACACCCAACGACGTGAGTGAACGGAAATCAACTGAGCAACATGGAAAGGCATGGTGCACTGTGCATGGGAGAACAGACTGACCTTGTTGGCAAAAAACAGGATCGGGATCTTTCGGTCTGCCAATTCTTTGTGTTCCACCAGTTGCTCCAGTTCATCTTTAGCCACACACATGCGAATGGAGTCCGTCGAGTCCAAGACGTAAATGATGGCTTGCACATCGCTGTAGTAATTCTCCCACAGCGAGCGATAGCGGCTCTGGTTTTCGAGTACACAGCACAAAGACGTCAAAGGAAACCCGTCCAAAACACCAACCAAGCAGACCACGCACCTGTCCAGACATGTCAAAGACGGTAAAATTGAGATTGGATTTGGTGAATTCCTCGACTTGAAAGCCGACGGTTGGCGCGACCTCGCGTTGCTGGGATTTCTTGGGTTTGAGGTGGTTGATCAACGTGGTTTTCCCCGAATTGTCTAATCCGACGACCAGAATACGCACGCGGGTCTTTTTGAAGCCCAGTGCGCTGGCCAATTGCTTGAAAAGCCCCATGGGAAGTGGTCTGCTCCGAGGAGACGTGGGCGCTGCTTTGCCGCTTTTGGCTGGTAGTGTTGGTTGGCTCTGCTCAGATAAATGCGATCTTGAAACGACACACTCGCGCTTAAGTACGTGCTTTGAGCCGACCAGCAACGCTCAGTGAGAAGTGGCAAGAATGCGTATTGTAGCCGAGTATGAAGTGTAAAAGAGGTCTTTAATGATATTCCACTGCAATAGAGACATGGCCCAACAAGCAGGCGCCTGACTTGTGCTCAACTGCCTACAAGACAGAATTCATTGGCTCATAATGAGCCACTACGGCACTGCCATTCCTCTCACTCGCAGTGCAAAGCGGCACCAACAATGGACGAAAAACAAAAGGCGGAGAAAGATGCAATGTCTTGCTGTCCAGTGAGACGATATATCCACATAACCAGACAGATACTGACCGAACGGATTAATGTCGTTCTTGCTAATTCTCTGCTGGTTGTTGGTCGCCTTTGGGATCATTTGCACCTGCAGAGGCGGGTGCTCCACCACCCCCTGCTGCTCCTGTCGTGGCAGCAGCCGCTGCATTGTTGGCTTTTGGCACGGGCAAAAACAATTTGAATTCGGGTGGCAATTCTTCTTCCGAGTACAGACGATCCGAAAAATAAATGCGCCGAATCCGACAATTGGCGTGGATTTGCACGCGCAGCGTCTCAATGTAGTTGGTGCCATACGCGCGACGCGTGAAATCAGACAGATTGAATTGGATCTGGTTCCATCCTTCGTCTAACCGCATTGGCATGGTGCAGATGAACGGTTTGACCCGGGTCGAACTCTGGTAGTTGCTGGCGCGAAAACGTCGTCGCACATTCTTGTCGTCTAGCACCTGCACCTCAAACGTGAAATACTTCTTGAGATTCTTGATGATCATGACCAAAAAAGGAAGCTTGATGCCTAGCGTTTTGGCTGGTTGCGCTGGACAAGTGATGAAGTTGGTGCTGACATTGGTGCCCATGATCTCCAGCACGGAAGACTGAATATCCTGGTCTGTGATACGCTTGATGTGGCCATTGCGCACTTGTTTGTCCCAGATCTGAAGCGGTTTGCTCCTAAAAGCAGAGAACGATCAGATATCACATAAATCTATCATGAGAAGTCGCGAAACAACAACAACGTACCCGATCGAGTACAGAATGGAGAGAAAGCCCGACTGGAAAGTGTTTTTGAACATGGCTGGCTGAGTTGACACCGCTTTTGTCAGCAAAGCAGACTTGGCTAAAGGTTCAGGTTGTGGAGAAAAAGGAAACGAGTGTTCCCTTTGTTGCTGTGGAGCGATACGAGCGGCCAAGATTCAGCTGGCGCCGTCGGTGAGCTCTGGATTCCACCTGGTGTCTCTTGACGCCAAAGGGGCGTTTCGTTCTCTTCTGGCCAGCGCAATGTGTCGAATTTGGTAGCAACGAGCCATCCCTTTGGTACCAACGAGGGTGTGCTACTAAATGGCACAAGTGGTACTGGTACCAGACCGGACTGACCTACCCTCAATTCAAATCATGCGGGCATTTTACCAGAATATAGCATACCATATGCACATTTCAATTTAGAGCACTCCCTGCCACCAATTGGTTACTGTGCGATGATTGGCTCATGGAGGAATGGTCTCTCATAACAAGAGTTGACTTGATGATGGCGGTGGAGCTTTTGCCTGTTCAAGAACCGTTGGCGGCAACTCGAACCAAAGCACGTTCCTCTGAAGGCGTTTCCTGCCAGACCCTTTCAGTGGACCGTCTTGCGGTGCAAAAGAGACCGCTACCAAAGCCACAAGCTGTCACCACGTGCTCCCCCATCAACTTCCAAGAACGAGAAAAGCAACGAGATGATCGGGAAGTCGTGGATGATCCGTCCAAGCCAACGTGTTCGGAAGAAGCAAACCACTCACAAAACAACTTGGAACAGTCAACCACCACCACAGTTTCTACCACGACGACTAAAACTGGCACCTCAGTTGCCAGCACGCACATAGACCCAAAGCCCGAGTCAAATGCCAGACCAGTTATCAGCGCCAAAAAGCAATACACGTGCGAGATCCATCGATGCGGCAAGATTTTCCCGCAGTATTCCAATTACAAACGCCATGTCGATAGCTTTCACATCCCTCGTGCCGGAGTGACGTTTGTCTGC
This sequence comes from Paralagenidium karlingii, assembly GCA_027475765.1. Classification (NCBI taxonomy): domain Eukaryota; phylum Oomycota; class Peronosporomycetes; genus Paralagenidium; species Paralagenidium karlingii. The sequence continues at coordinate 7,303 of JAMFLO010000277.1, forward strand.
AAGACTTGCCAGGAAGCCTTGACGCAAGAGAACGAGTTGGACGACAATGACCATGGGGACGACTCTATGACTTGCTGTTTGTTTACGACCAAACATGATCTGATTCTGCATGAAATGGATCATCATCCAAACCAACACGTCAAGGCGTTTGCCTGCACGGTGGCCGGTTGTGCAAAGAAGTACTCGCGAAAGGATCATCTGAGTCGTCACCTTCGAACAGCTCATCGCGATGACACTTCTTTGGCTTCCAAAGATTGGACTGATTCAGCATCAACATCAGCAGCAGCATCAATACCATCGCCGACATCGACTCCGTATGGTTCGGAGAAGCAGAGACAGAATGGTTCGACCTCCTCAACAACAGCTGCACCATCATCCTTGCCGACCCCAAGCGCCGTATCCCATATCTGTACGATGTGTCAAGCAAGCTTTGTGTACCGCCATGGACTGGTGCGGCACATGAAGAATCGCCATGAAAAGAGTTCTTCGAAGCCCTTTCAATGCACACAGTGTCTGATGGTGTTCAAAAAGAAAAAAGATCTGCAGGCACATGCATTTGTGCACACCGGGGAGCTTCCTTTTGCGTGTCAGTTGTGTCCGCAACGCTTTCTCAAGCATTTTCAACTCAACAAACACATGGAACGAAGCCATTTGGAGAGCGCCATGGGACTTGTCACAGACAGCAACGATACTACCCGGAATGACAGCCAGAATCTCCATGAACAACGCGTACTCACCTGCGAGTTTGACGATTGCGATGAGATCTTTTTTGATGAAGCATCCAAGCAAGCGCATGCTGAGCAAATTCACCATCCCACGGCCAAAGCCAGGTCTCCAGAAGCGAAGAAGAGCGAGGAGCAGAATACCAACGAAACCTCTGTTATCAAAGGGAACTCGACGATGGAATCTGAGCAAGAACTCCATCATCAAGGTGATGGCTTCTGCTTCATGTGTTCGTTCTGCAATCGACGCTTTCGGCGCCGTCGAGCGATTCGCTTGCATCTTAAGACCCACATCGAGACTCTAGAAGCCAGAAAGCTGTTTGTGTGTGGATTCCCGGCGTGCGGCAAGAGTTACACCACCAAATCGAATCTTAAAGTGCACCTTCAGGTCGCACACCCTCAGCAAAGCTCGGACGAGACGCATGATGGTGAGGTCTTGTCTCTAAGTCAAGAATCCTCAAGTTCGTCGTGCTCGTCATCGGGTTCTCCAACCGGTAAAGTGTTTACTTGCCCCGTGGAAAAGTGTCGGCGCGCGTTCTCCTACAAAAGTGTCCTCAAGAACCATCTTCAAAAGATTCACAAGCAATTCGGAACTCTGAAAAGCGAACCAGCGTCCAAAGCATTGCCCAACGAAAGAGAACTAGAAGGCCAAGGACCAGACAACAGACCACACAAACGAAAGAGACCAAACGAGTCGTTTGAGTACATCAAGAAACGAATCGTCGGGTTTAACGTTGTGCCAGTAGAAGACCCAGAGAAGGAGACGACGGCGGCGGGTGAAAACTCTTCATCGACGTGCCGTGATGCTAGTTTGTGACGTGTTTGTTGATCGGAAGACCAATTGTACCAAAACTCGAATTTGAGGCAATCGAGCTTGTCGGCTTTTCTTTTTGATTTGGTATTAAAAATCTAATTGATGACACGCCAAAAAAGCAAAACGAAGACTCGAATCTCGACAGCAAAAGCTCCCGTGTTGATGGTTGATTGAGTGAAAGCTTCTTGCTGCTGTTCTCTGCAGTAGTTGCAATCGCTGCACTCTTGTGTCTCCTGCAGTTCTAACTAGCACAAGTTGCTGCGATTTGCGGTGAAGACGAAGCTGAACAAGATGTGGAGTCACTTGATGGATCTGCCGAAATATCCAACTCGGTCAGCACCAGGTTACTCGTCTGGCGGCGACCAGAGTGTACACTCACAGAGTACACCAACATCGAATTACATCGTTGGCATTCATGGGCAAAGCTTGAGTTCCTGAAGCCACAAGTGTCACAAGTGATAGAAGTTGGCATGGCCGAAGGAAAGCCATTCACGTATTCACGTTGCACCCCCAGAGCCTGATCCAGCGCTTTCCAAAGTGGAACAGCCAGCTTGCAGGGCACTTCGCCACCGAGAATCTGCCGTGCCGTGACGGTCGAACCATAGCACTTGGCATTCAGGCTCTTTCTTGTGCAAATCAACGCACTGGAGAGACCAATGCCACCATACAATCCGACACTATGGCTATACGAATAATTTGGAGCAATGCCACCTCGTCCAACATTCACACATGCACTCGCCGCGCGGCCTATGGGGCCAACTGACAAATCCAGCTCCGAGCCCAGCTGAAACTGGCCGTTGCGTGTAAACACTTTGACCGCCGCGCGAGAGTTGAGAATCACCATATAGTCCACGCGCTCGCCTCCTGCCATCATACCAAATCCAAATCCACCAGAAGCCAGAAAACTCGGCGCCGACCAGCCGTTGGGTGTTCGAGAAATCACAAATCCATTGCCAATCTTGCCCGAGAATAAGAAGCCCACTTTGTACACGGTGAGAAAGCACAGACCATACGCTTCGAGTAACAGTTCTTGTGGAATTGACTGGTCCTTCAGCAGTTTCGGATTGAAAAACGTCTGGACCACTTTGACCGCATTGGTGATCTCTTTGGTCAGCTTGTCGCTACTTTGGTCGTCCATAACATGGTCGGCTTCGGGAAAAAGCGCACGGCTCCGTTGGCAAAAACTGGCCTCGTTGCCACAGGATTCAGCACGGTTGCGAAACGATGCATCCGACCCGTACGACAAAGGCGCATCCATGGTGCTGTGGGATTTGCGCAGCGCTTTGGCTTGGGCCAACTGGTTGCGTAGCAACGAAGAAGTGGTGGCGTCCACGGTTTCGGCGCGTCGAATCGCTCTCTCGCCTCTTGCTCTGGAATGGGGATTACTGTTGGGGGCATTCGTATTGTACACGGGTCGAGGCGGCAGCGCTGAAGCATTTCGGGCCAAATTGGGATCACTGGACGAGCTAGCCAGTCGCACCGGGGCTGAAGCAGGAGCAGGAGCAGAAGCAGGAGCAGAAGCAGAAGCAGGAGCAGGAGCAGGAGCAGGAGCAGGAGCAGGAGCAGGAGCAGGTGGCTCGGGTCTTGTTGTTGCTGGTGATTGATTCATTTTGATGTGGTAACGATGAAGAAGACGCGGTGGAACAGGAGAAGGATGAGTGGATGAATGGATGAACCACCCCCCAATCAAATCGATCAGAAAACGCGGGTGGACGACAAAACAACCAAACAAAAGGACCAAGCAATCGCCCCTTGGCGTCAATGGGAATGGTCCCGATTGGTGCGGAAATGATCAGCAAGACAATGCGGTGAACAAAAAGCAATTGCTGAAAGGCTCCACCTCAACTCCACCTCAATTCCCCACGCGTACTTGGAGCCCTTTGTATGAGGGTGTTCCCGTTGCGTTTGCTTGGTGGATTTCTTCCTTCCTGCTTTCCTTTCCACTTGGCCTTTGACTTTCACTTTGATTTCTTTCAAGAGTCACCACTGGACCACTGGACCACTGGTAGGTACAGTACAGTACTGGGTACCGACCGTACCGTCACCTGTATGCTGGATGACTTGGACGTGCTTGCACTGAATTCCTTGGGAAATTCTCCTCCAACAAGGGCATTGCTGAGATTTCTTTTTGTTGTGGTGTGGGGACCAAATAATGCGGGGTGGTACACCGTACCACGTAACAGCCACAACCCCTTTTAACCCCTTTTCGTGGGACAGGGAACACACGGCAAGCTTGCAAGCGGATACAATCGGAGGGGGTTGTAACTAACGGTTATTGGAGGACAGATGATTGACAGTCGTGTGTATGACGGGGGGGGGGGGGGATGCTGGATGAGCGTTGACGATGAACCAAGCAGTCGATGATGGTGTGTGATGGAGTAAGGAATACAGTTGACGATGGCGCGCTTGTTTGTATTCGTGGACTACAAAGAAAGCGGCACACAAAGTGAAGGCTGGACACTCCCAGGATGACCATGGGACATGAAGTGGATCTTCGTTTGATTGGTCAGGATCATCAAGGATGGTGTAAGATGGGTTCTTTGGGGTCGTGTGGGCCAGAATCACTCGCGAAGGCTGCTGTTGGTCCAACAACATGAATCCATGGACATGTTCGACCTGCCACTACATGGATCTTGAAGCGTCAACAGCAGCGACTCTCACTGGCTGTTGGTAGCGTGGCTTATCCAAACTGTTGCGAACAGGCTCGCGAACCAACTCTTGCGCTACGGGCAAAGCTGCGTCGGGAGCTGCAACAGACGTGGTGCCTGTGAGCTCACCAGCAGAAAACTGGATATTCTCAACGACCTCAATTACGTTCCTGGTGGATCCTTGTGGTCTCAAAACATGATAGTGGGGTACAACACGAATAGTAAGATGCTGTTGGTCGTCATTTCCGTTTGCTGAGTGCAAGTCTTCAACACTTTGCAGAGCTGAGTTGTGAAGAGCGAATCATTTGAGTAAAACCTTGCCCACATCGATAAAACCTCGACCAGATGAGTCTGATTCATCATTTGCCAGGATCAGCTGCTGAGCGTTGGTGGGTTTTAAGCTTCAGAGTGCAGTCTGTGTAAGTCCATTCGATCGCATTGCACAGACCGTTCAAATCTCATGGCTCCACAATGGTTGAGGGAAACGGACGACATTTGCGAGTTCTCTCCTTCACGAATTGTCATCTTCGGTGCAGCTTATTGGTTCTCAGCCAAGATTTGATCAAGCCATGACCTGGATTTCTGCTGAGCGTTGTCAGATGGGCTCCGACAATCGAACTTTGCCGAAATGCTTTGAAGCTATTCCTCCCAATAGTGAATACCCTCACAAACAAATGAACCGCTTTCCTTGCGGCTGGTCATTTCGACGTTCAGATACAATTCAGCTGATTTGAGACTCTCAAAGTTTTATGTACCTCTGTAAATGGAATAGAGGATTGAACCTGTCACGCATCAGTTTTGCCAGGCCTGAGTTTTTTTTCTGGGATGGCTTCTTTTTGGTTGTTTCAGAGGTCATAGTGAAAACAAGTCATTTGGGCGTGCGATGAGTGGGCTTGAGCGGTGAGAGGAAGGAGGGAAGGGGTGAGAGAGTCAGGTCTATCACTTGCGTCCCCGCTACAGTCGTCCGATCCTAAAAGCCTGATTGACCCACTTTGGAATCTGCTCTCCGCCACGCAACCGACAGCATCACTCCATTCCCCAAATAAAGGACACGTCAGTTTGTAACTGCCAGCAATGTTTCGTCGTGGTTTGTTGCTCAGCGCTGTGTTGGCTGCGTGTGTGTTGTCAACCGATGCGACCCATGTCAAGACCAAGTCGCATGGTCATGGCCACGTCCAAGTGCACAACAACAAGAAGACCCATCAAAAAGACCTGGTCGAAGATGTGCTGAATTTGGCTGAAAAGATTGCCAATGAGACTTCCTCACTCGCTGGTTCGCTTGGAGAAGACATTTCGGATTTGTTGAACGAGATCGAAAGCTATGCCGGATCTTTGAAGGAGGAATTGGTGGGTGACGAAGAGGACTCGGAAGAGCCAGAGGACACAAAGTCTAACAACACTGGCAAGCCAAGCCCCAAACACAAGAAGTCCAACAAGCATACCACCAACCTTCATCACAAGAGCAAGCCCTTGAACAAGGGCCTCTTGGAGGATGCTCTTGAGGCAGCTGAGGGACTCAAGAACAAGACTGTGGAATTGACTAACAGTGCCGTGAACAAGACCGCCACCGCAGTCGAAGGGCTCAAGAACAAGACATCTTCGCTTGCTGGAGATGTTTCGGAGGAAATCACGCAACTGGCCAACGACGTTGAAAGCTTGGCGGGCAGCTTGGCCGACCATGTTTCTGAGCACTTTGACGGTTCGGATTCCGACTCTAACTCGAATGACGACGACGAAGAGTACGACGATGATGAGGAAGAAGAAGAAGAAGAAGAAGAAGGGGAAAAGCATCCTCGTACCACTCAGATCAAGAAATCTACCAAGAAGGTTCACCAGAAGTTTCACAAGAAGTCTCACAAGAAACAACAGGATCAAAAGCCCGGCAAGCCCACCAAGAAAGGTACTTCTTCGTCGGCAAGTGGCTCGAGCAATGTGGAAGTCGGCCAGAAGGAAGTGCCGACGAAGAATGCCAACAAAACCTCTAAGCCCACTGTGAAGCCATCTCCAAAGGGCAAGCCTGCCGAGACGACTGTGAAGCCCAACAACAGCTCCTCCTCATCAAATGCTACTGAAGAAGTGAAGGTAGACGCCAAGAAACAAGGCAAGAAAGCCTCGACCAGTGGTTCGGCTCATACTATTGAGGCTGAAACTGCTACCGCTCCCAAGACCGAACTGGCGGCCACGGAAACCTCCCTTTTGTCTCGCTTCGAGAAAAACAATGGCCCCGTTGTTGCTATGATTGGCGCGCTCATTGGTGCCGCTGCTGCTGTCATTGGTCTTGCTGCCATCGCCATGACTCGCCGTAGTGCCTCAGAACCTTCCGTTCTGGCTGAAGAAGCGGAGCTGAATGCTGCTGAACAAGAGTCCCAGGATGAAGCTGACCTTGAAGAAGGCGAGGAGAAGAAGGAAACCGTTGTCGCCGAAGAAGAAGAGTCTGAGGAAGGCAAATTTGAAGGCTCTGTTTGAATGGACAGTTTGGGGGAAGAGAGCTGTTAATGCAATTCTGCTGGTAAAACCTAGATGGTGTGATGTGCCTGGTCCCAGCCGATTAGTTCCCCTCTGCGTACCCTTTGGAATCAATAACCTGTGGACTCTCCCTATCACTGAATCCCGTGTTTGCTCTGTTGTACATATTTTTGTCGATTGCAGAATGTAATACCCTCTCTCTTTTATTCCCAGTGATTTGTGGAACATATTGGCGACCTGAACATCATCCTCCAATCGATTTGGAGGATCCCAAAGAGTCACCTCTTCCCATCAAGTTCACTTTTGGATTCGACCAGTGGAATCAGTACGAAGACTCGAACGTAGTGCTTGGTCTTTGATGGCGTTTGGTTGTGGTCATCACCGCGTGCTTCGTGTCTTTCAGCTCTTGATCGTCTGGCTTGTTGTTGTAGGGTTGGGCAAGATCCAAGTGCAGGCTCGCGATCTTGTGGATCAAAGCCATACGAGCCACCAGAAAGAGCTCAAGAACAGCGATACAGGTGCCTCATTCAACGAAACTCAATCAACTGACACATCGACAAGTCTTGACGACGACTCGTCCGATGCCACTGTGGAAGAAGAAGAAACAAAGCAAACCCATACATATCACATCACACACACGTATCGGCCGACGGACACTAGTAGCTCCAAGTCGAGGCCCGGAAGGTTGTCTGATTGGACAGTTGGACGCGATTCAGACGATCGATGGGATGCCTCGCACAGTCTGGATGATGCCGAAGAACTGGAAGTCGACCAAGCAACAAAGCTGATGGTCGAAGAGAATGGTGAAACAACAACTCACTCAAACACAAGCGAGCAGGCACAGACCCAGACGCAAGAGCACATTCAACGTGGGAAGAAATATGGTCAAGCCCGAAACGAACACCAGAGTGGTTCCCAAGCATCGTCCAAAGATATAGATGTGAATGCTTCAGATTCTGGTGGACGTGTTCACAGTTCTCAGCATGACTCAAGCTTGCACTCAGACGATCTGTTCATTGCTGGCCAGGATTCCTTTCTTGACGATGATGAGTTCTGGGATGAAAGAGAAGGCTTTTGGAATGAGGAAGAGCTCAACATTTGGCTGCACACTGACTTGAAGAATGCAACAGAAGCTTCGTCCAGCAAGCACCAGGATAACAACATTGCTGAAGAAGTTTGGATCAGGCGCAAGGACGGCAACAAGACTGGCGCGAATGCGACAGCCATCGGAACAACCAACACCTCTACCAAATCCGTCCAAGAAAGTGATGAGACCATTGTGGTGAGTTCCCTGAGAGGGGCTGGAAGCCTTGAACAAGACATTGTGGTGCCTGCCGGCAAGAAAAGAATCAAGCAACAAGTGGAATTCGGGAGCCAAGACGTGTTTGAGGAAGAGATTGAGATCCCCGTCGACCAACACGCCAAGAGACTGAAACTCCGAGTGGCTAATGGTGTGTTGCACTTGCTATTAGAGGACGATGATCACATCGCAGGCAATGGTAGCGAAGCCGGCAACGAAACCACATCCAGGCAACAGAATGACAGTACTACGAATACTAACAGCAGCAACGACCAGGTCAAGAAACAAGAAACTGTCGGGCACCTCAACTATGACACTTCTTCTTCGATCGACTCGGGAATTGTGGAATTGGGTCAGCTGATCAACAATACGGCTCTACTTGACGACTCGGATGCGTTGTCGTTTGGTAAAGAAGTCTCTCATGTGGGCTTTGCTTCAGCTCTGCACCGCTTTGAGCAAGATCATGGCCCTTTGTTTACACTTTGCGCTGTATTGATTGGTGTACTCGTGAGTGTGTTGGCGATCGGGTCGTTGATCCTAGCAAGACGTGCTGCGCGGGTAGAGATTGCTTCTGTGTTAGCGATCGACCCCGAGCCTGATGCTGAAATCCATGGCGAAGAAGAGGACGAAACGGCGGATGACCTACAACTCGACGCAACACTTCAGGAAGCTCAGCAACAACAACAACAACAAGGAGTAGATGAAGGGGAGGCAAATGTGGTGACCGCGGTGGTCTAAGAATCGAAGAACAAGAATAGCTCACCATTCAAACCTTTTCCTGTTGTTGGCTTATGCGGGGTCTGGGTGGTGGCTACCGATTTGACGCTTCCAGTGGGTTACTGTCAGTTGGCGATCCTTGAAGCTCACTATCCAACCAATCAGTAGATGCCACTCCGACAACGCAACGCCTGCGGAATTGCATGCATTGTACAAACCGATTCTCCATTGAACAGCCGACATGTTCTAGTGACAATGCGCTAACAACTCTGGAAAATAATAGATTGCGTGGTTTGTTGTACGGAATATGTCATGTCGTATGCACAGCATTGCACATCCTTCACTATCCATCGGCCGTTGGAAGCGTTTTCGGCTCATTCTCGAAATGCCGTCAGGAACAAGTCTCTTCTGCCTCTGCTAGTATAACTGGTTTGTCATTGTTGCGGGAATGACCACCATAACGATGATGATGGTGTTGTCACGACCAAGACACAAGGTACATACTCGAATCAGTTGAAGCAACCGCTTCGGGACAGACAAGACGACCAAGATCCCCAAGCGAGTGACGAGACCCGGAAAGACCGACACAACAGAGGAAGAGGAGGGGTCTCGGGCGTCAAAGGCACAAAGCAACCAGGACAAGCCGACGAGCAGCAAATGTCACCTGCTCAAGAGATCCAGCAACAAGTGTGAGCTGTATGCCACATAGTATGAGCGAGTCAATCGGAATGAGTGGACAGGAAGAGCAGAGTAAGAAGAGAAGTGAGGACGAGAGTAAAAGAAGAGGATGAACATGAAGAACAGTTCGCAATTGACACTCAACTGGAGACGAGCAACGGACCGACTCAAACCAGCCCAAGGTGTGCAATTGGTTCTCGACACCGAGTGAAGACAACACGCGAGGAGAACCGACGGGAAGGTCTGACTCGGATTGATCTTCGGAACAAACAGTTTCCACCAGTCGCCTGATCCAGCTTGGAATTGGTGTTGGAAGTTTGCTCCTTTCATGATGTTGCCATCACAACTTGCGCAAAATACATGGGTTGGCGGTCGTGGCAATGAAAATGTGCTCTGGGAAAGATACACCCGCACGGAGTAGGTAGCGGGAGCGATGCCTCGCTGCGCCAGATGGTGGCATGAGCAAGCGTTCAGGGAGGATAGCAACAAAACACCGAAGTTGCCATTGCTGCAAATGGCTCAAGATCCGTCTGCACATCGGAATCCTTGACGTCTTGATGGATAATTGCATCAAAAGAAGCCAATTGGTTTATCAAAAGAAGCCAATTGGTGATAAAGATGAAGGTATATTCAGAGGATATGAACGTCTGGTGGACTTTAGGTCAGGATGCTCGCGGTGTGTATGAGCCAAACGCGTTTATTCTATGGTCATTCTATGCCTGGAATGGATAAAACCCTTTCTTGACAGAGAGGATATACCATATTTCAGTGCCACATCTTGGCATTATGTTTGTGCGTGTTTTCAGGACGACAGATCGTCAAATCCACGCGATTCAGCTCCATTTGCAGCTGGGATGTGTCAACCCCCGCGTCTCAGATTGGAATCCTCTTGGCTCATCACAATAATCGTACTTTATTGGGAAGCCGTTCTGATTGGCTGGAACTGCAAGTTTAATTTTGAGCCAATCAGAGGGTTTGAGTACCGTGGGTTCAAGGTGCGAGAGGGAGAGGCAGTTTCGTCAAAGAAAAGTGGAGATGAAAGAAAAACCTCGCCAGTTTCATATCCTCGCTTAAATCCGAGTACGAACTGAACCACGATAGCAGGACGGTTGATGTCTTGGGAGTTGAAGTGTCATCTGATATCAATTCGTTGGCAAACGAAAAAGGTGTCAACCGCCATAGGGTGATCCCGAGGTTTTTAGTGAAGCCGCTAAAAACCTCGCTCTGTGGTTGAGTTTTGAAACCAATCCCCAAACCCGCCGACAAGACCATACTCTGGCACTTTGATGGGGTTTCACGCTCCACCAGTGATCACGATTTGGGATGGTGTGGTGCAGTGTGGTGCCGGAGCTGGAGCTGTGTGAGTTTGGGCGACCGGTGTGTCAACTTTACGAAAGAAGAGCAAGAAGAAGAGAAGAGCAATGGAAGGAGCCGCCCCGATCGCTGATACCCGCAAGTGCCACAACTGCGGCAACGTCGGCCATTTGCGTCGTGACTGCCCTGAACCCCCAGCAGGCGGTGTCGCCTATGGTGGTGGCTATGGCGGTGGCTACGGCGCTGGCGGTGGTGTGTGCTTTGGCTGCGGCAAGCCCGGCCACATGAAGCGCGATTGTCCTTTGGGCGGCCGTGCGTGCCATAACTGCGGAAACGTGGGCCACATTCGTCGTGACTGCCCCGAAGAAGCCATGCCACCAAAGTGCCACAATTGTGGTCAGACCGGCCATTTGCGTCGTGATTGCCCCGAAGAAATCGTCGAAAATAGAAAATGCCATTTGTGCGGTGGCGTCGGCCATTTGCGTCGTGACTGTCCCCAGGCGGATGGCCAGACCGCTGACAAGTGTTACCACTGCGGTGAAGTCGGCCACTGGGCTCGCGACTGCCCCGTTGCGGATTCTATCCAAGCCTAAATGGCTACTGGATGGCCCCCACCCTGCTTTTCCACCGCTTGTTCATTGCTTTTCTCTCTTCTGGATCGGATCTTCTTGATTGATTGATGGCGCTTTTTCGCAGTTTGCTCGCCCCAGTTACTGGTGGTGTTGGTGATGATGGGAAAGATCGTTGATTGATTGAATTGAATTGGATCGAAGAAATGAACTGGATTGGAATCGGCGGACTGGTTGACGAGGAATGAAGAAAGCTTTTGTGAATGAAAGAATTACGCAACGCATGAAGAAAGAAAGAAAAGAAGAGGAAGGAGGAGGAAGACGAAGACGAAGACGATGAGGATGATGAAGAAAGACTGTGCGAGGACGAGTTGACGAAGGACGAGTTGAGAAGTGAGCTGTGATTGATCCCTTTTGCTACCGCTTAGTGGACTTGTATTAGTATGTTGTTTCTCTTTTTTTTGGATGGGCTTTTGGTTGTGGAATTTTTTTTTATTATTTTGGAACAAAAATGAAAAGGAAGGAGGCGATCGAAACACGTCAGTCAGTTCCGAGAGCAAAACGAGAGAGAAAGCTGGTGAACAAGCGAGTGGAAAAGAGGGAGAAAAGAGGAGAGAGCGAGCGAGCGAGTGAGAGGAAAGAAGTGAGGGAGTTGCGTGTGTTGGATTTGATAAGCGAGCGAGAGAGAAAGGATTTCAAACCCAAAAGATCGCAAGTCGCCACATATCCTCCACACGAAACAAGTGGCACGGGTGCAGGGACCATTGCTATCTATCTGCGTGTGCATACACATACATACACATACACGAACCCACAGAAGGAATCACTGCTCTTATCCAACAAATAGCAAAAGCCAAAGAATATCTCAACAGCAAGACGAAGCCTTCGCCATCCTGATCTGCATTTAGACTTTACTTTCACTTTCTCTTTTCTCTCTGTCATACTTTCTCTCTCTCTCTCTTCTTCTTTGGATCGCTGCAAAACGGTTTGGGACGCGACTCGTCAGGGAGACCTCTTTCCTCCACAAAGCAAACAGAACGGGGAAAAATCACGAAGGATGCCGCACAAATGATATTGTGAGCTGTACATCTGTGTTGTTCCTGGCATCACGGCCACATCTTCTTTGCTGTGACATTATTTTTCACGTCACATCATTCTCCTGTTCTGCTCGGCTTTAGATTCGATGGGTTTCTCTTTTTTCGGTCACGCTGTTTGCCGCTTTGAGGTGATGGAGGGAGCTATTGTACCCAGTTGACTTTGCCCTTTTTGAACAATGCTCGGTCCCGGTCATCCATCATATGATCCCAACTCGACATCAAAAGCAATTTGTTCTGTTTGTATTGTTCAGAAGCAAATGCTATTCGTCAGCGAACCAAGAAGCCAAGAGAAACAAAGGGGGCTAATTGAGTCCTTGCCACATGCGATTGCTCACCTGGTGGTTCTTGCGGGCTTCCATCTTGTTGCACAGGCCAAGGCAGAGACCCATGACGGTGTAGGAGAAGGAGATAATGGCCATACCGGGAAGCACTTGGTACGGCATGGTTGCTGAGTTACTTTCAATCAAACGCTGGGGACGGTGACGGCGGCGGGAGAACCAACGACAATCTTCACTGTGCCACTCGGCTTCTTGGACTTAAAGCACCTTGGATTTGGCACAAAGACACAATCACACATTTGGTGCCACACCAACCGTACACAAAAACGCACATTCGCGCAACCTACAAAGAGTGCTGCGAAGGTTGCTTTTACAGTGTTGCACCAAACGGTATCCAAGCACTAGACGGCAATGGTGTTGGAAGGGCACGTGAGGTTTCCGTCGCTCACGAATGAGCTGAATGACTTGTATGGCGCCAGTTGCTATCGTTTTGGAGAAGAAGACTCATACGAGATGGAGATGGATGCATTGGAGCAACAAGAACAGAGTTTTGACCTGTTTCTGAAACGTTTGGTGCAGCACAAGGCGGCGACGCCGATTGGCCTCAAGTTTCACAAACAGTCGCTGATGGCGGCGTCAGCTTCGGCGTCGTCCAACCATTCCACTAGTTCGTCGTTGTCTTTGATGACTTCGAGGCGTCTTCATCGCCATCAAGCCGAACGTCACGCAGAGGATGGCGCCGAAGAGGAGGAGGAAGAGGAAGAAGCCAGGATGCAAGAGTTTGATGACGAAGACGAGGAGGAGGAGGAGGAAGAACTGGATGAATTGGATGAACTGGACGAAGAGGAGGATTTAGAAGAAGGGGACGAAACCGAGGGAGAAGATGGATCGCATCGTGGTCTGCTTCATCGTGATCGCCATGGTCATCGGCAAGGCAGGCATCGAAGAACCACCTTATTGCCGGAAGAAGACATGGAAATGGACGAAGACGATGGAACTGCCACATCGTCAAGAAGGTCCCAAGAAGAAGACGAAGAAGAAGACAGTGATGTGCTGTTTGACGAGGACGACGAGGATGCTCCAGAAGAAGAAGAAGAAGAAGATGCGATGGACATGGATGTGGAAGACGACGAACAGCCGTCTTGGCTTCGACGGCGCTCTTGAAACCAGAAAAACCCATTGCACGTCCATGAATGGTCGTATACACGCCCGTGTGCGTCAGCAGCAAACCGATCATACCTTCCATTCCATGCAATCGAAGAAAAGCTAGTACAAGAGCATCCAAGTCGTTGAGTTCCAGTTGAAGCCCATCGTCTCAAGGATGCGCAACTCCTTGCTCTCCAACGAATTCCCCATTGACTCTCCTGTCCAAGCTTGGTCCTTCTTCTTCTCTCTACGCACCAGCGATTTATTACGCCAGACTACCCATCTAGACGGAATCCGACCAATGCACCACAGTGGGTCGAGCTGTAGTGCCAACAGTGAACGGCAAGCAGATAGAAAGGGCTACGGGAAGGTATGAAAGTGTTCATCTACCGAATCTTCTTTGTTCAAAATGCATGCGGGATTCAGGTGGCCATCCATGTGGTCCGAATGGATCATTCGTTCTGAATCCCGTAAACGTGCTTAGCACTTTCGTGTTGGACCTTTGGGGGTGGCCGTCAAGAAGAAAACCTGGTTAATTCAAAAGCGCAGTGGGTCCCCCTCCCAGTCGAACGTTGGTCATTCCACGTACTGGTACTGTACATCCCCATGCGTCCGTACATGTTCAAGTTCACGGCATCCGCGGCGGCACGTCGTTTGGATGATTCCATCATCGGCGCGAAAAGTACCCACTCCATTGTAACGTCCCTTGGCGTTGATTCGGGAATCACCGCTGACGCGACGGGGCGTGAAAAAAGAAGACAAGGGTATAGTCGACGATTTGGACCCAAAGGGGTGGTGGAAGGGATGGATGAAGGAATCGATCGATGGGTTGAAGCACTTGAACGCCGCGTAAACAATGCTGCAACCGCTGCTACCGTATGGCCTTGACAGAAGATGGAAAGTCTGTTGGGAGGGAGGATCGCCCCCCAAGCGAGCGAGTGATGCCAGCGAACACACGCGCTAACGAGCGTGAAGTCGGTTCGTTCATTTTCCAATTTTGCAGCAGCAACAACAACATCAGCCCAACCCAATTCAACCAACGCAACCAATTCCACCGCAACGTGCAAATGTCGAGCGCTCCGTCGACTCTGTCCAGTGACGACGAACGCAGCCGACCGATTGGCTATGACGACCCCAAAGCACTCATGGCCCAAGGTGCATCGGCGCTTCATCAACAACTTGCGACCAAAGTGGAGACCGCACTTGGAAGACGGTTTATACAGATGGACGTTCGCTTTCGCCATCTCTCGCTCTCGGCCGAGGTCGTGGTGGCAACTGACGATACGGCCCACGGTGACAAGTCCAGTCCCGAATTACCGACCATCGCGAACGAGCTCAAAAAGAGTGTGGCCAAGATGGGCATGAAGAAGCATGTGGTGCGCAAGGAGATTCTCAAGGACTTTAGCGGCGTGTTTCGTCCTGGCACCATGACCCTGATCCTAGGCCAGCCGTGCTCGGGCAAGTCGTCGCTGATGAAAGTGCTCAGTGGTCGATTGCGCATGACCAAGAGTCTAGAACTGCAAGGTGACATTTTGTACAACTGCATTCCTCAAGAAGAAGTGGTCAAGCAATTGCCCAAGCTGGTGAACTACGTGTACCAACGCGATCGTCACCACCCGACGCTGTCGGTCAAAGAAACGTTTGAGTTTGCGCACAAGTGTTCTGGTGCGGTGCTCCCGAAATTCGTTGAAGACCAGTTTGTTCATGGCACACGCGAAGAAAACGCAGAAGCGTTGATGGCGGCTCGTGCCTTTATGCAGCATTCACCGGAAGTTGTGACCCAGTACCTTGGTTTGGAGAAGTGCCAGGATACGATCGTAGGCAACGCCATGATTCGAGGAGTATCGGGTGGTGAACGCAAGCGTGTGACCACTGGCGAGATGGAGTTTTCTCGATCGTATGCGACGTTCATGGATGAGATCACAACGGGACTGGACAGTGCGGCGACGTACGATATCGTGAAGACCCAGCGCAGCATCGCCAGGTCCTTGCGCAAGACGGTGGTGATCAGTTTGTTGCAGCCGCCTCCTGAGGTGTTTGAGCTGTTTGATGACTTGATGATTCTGAACGATGGTGAAGTGATGTACCATGGTCCGCGCGATCAGGCGGTGCCGTACTTTGAGAGTCTAGGTTTCGCGCGTCCGGCATCGCGTGACGAAGCAGACTACCTGCTGGATTTGGGAACGAATGCGCAGTATCAGTACGAGGTCTCCGTTCCGTCCAACTCGTTGGCGTCCAAGCTGCCACCGCGACATCCGAGTGAATTTGCAGAGGTGTTTCGTCGCTCAGCGATCCACCAAGAGATGCTTCGTCAGCTTGACGAGCCGATGACGGTGGGAGTGAATGACGATGCAGCAAGAATAAAAGGGCGTGCAGAGTTTTCTCAATCACTATGGGAGAGTACGGTGACGCTTTTGGCACGCGAGATGAAGATTCTGGGCCGTAACAAACCGTTTGTGATGAGTCGAGTGATCATGGTGGTGATAATGGGATTGCTGTATGCGTCAACGTTTTACCAGTTCGATGCGTCGAATGTGCAGGTGGTAATGGGTATCATTTTCGCAGCGATCATGTTCATTTCGCTTGGCCAGGCGTCGCAGATCCCAACTTACATGGACGCTCGTGAAGTCTTCTACAAGCAACGTGCTTCCAACTTTTATCGGACCTGGTCATACGTGTTTGCGAACACAGTGAGCCGCATCCCGCTGTGTCTGACGGAGAGTCTGATCTTTGGGTCGCTGATCTACTGGATGTGCGGCTTCGTGAGTCGTGTGGATTTGTTCGTCATCTTCGAGGTGTTGATGTTCTTGACGAGTCTGGCGTTTGGCTCGTGGTTTTTCTTGTTGGCTGCCATGTCTCCAGATCTCCATGTGGCAAAGCCGCTGTCTCTGGTGACGCTGGTGTTTTTCATTCTGTCTGCAGGGTTCGTGATCAGTCCAGACGACATGCCATCGTATTTCGTGTGGGTGTACTGGATCAACCCGATCGCGTGGTCGTTCCGGGCGTTAGCGATTAATGAGTATATGAGCGACGAGTTGAATGTGGCGGTGTACAAGGGAATCAACTATGTGGAGAGCGCGACGTGTGCTGGCAAGCCGATGGGTGAGTGTCTGTTGAAGATGGTTGGTATCGAGACGGAGAAGGCGTGGATCTGGTACGGCATGGTGTACCTGATCGCTTGCTACTTGCTGTTCGTGGCGTTGGCCAACGTGGTGTTGGAGCATGTCCGTTTCGAGCACACGGACAATTCGGGTGCGCCAAGTCAGAAGTCGGAAGGTGGTGATAGTACGGAAGTGTATGCGCAGGTGTCGACGCCGAAGACGCAACTTGGTTCGCTCACCGAAAACCATGGTGCTAGCTCGGGCTGCGACGAGGTTGTGATCAACGTGCCTGCTCGCGATCGCAACTTTGTTCCGGTGGCCTTAGCGTTCCAAGACCTGTGGTACACGGTGCCTCTTCCAGGTGGCAAGAAGGGCGAAACCATCGATCTGTTGAAGGGAGTGTCTGGGTTTGCACTTCCCGGCAAGATGACTGCGTTGATGGGTTCATCTGGGGCTGGCAAGACGACGTTGATGGATGTGATTGCTGGCCGCAAGAACAGCGGCACGATTCGCGGCAAAATCTTGATGAACGGTCATGAAGCGAACGAGCTTGCGATTCGCCGCGCGACGGGATACTGCGAACAGATGGATGTGCACTCGGAGGCGTCTACGATTCGTGAGGCTTTGACGTTCAGTGCGTTTTTGCGTCAAGGCAGTGACATTCCTGACTCGGTGAAGTACGATTCAGTGGAGGAGTGTTTGGAGTTGTTGGGTTTGGAATCCATTGCGGACAAGATCATTCGGGGCAGTTCGGTGGAGCAGATGAAGCGTTTGACGATCGGCGTGGAGCTGGCGGCTCAGCCGAGTGTGTTGTTCCTGGATGAGCCAACGAGCGGACTGGACGCTCGCTCAGCCAAGTTGATTATGGACGGAGTTCGCAAGGTGGCTGACACTGGTCGCACGGTGGTGTGTACGATTCATCAACCGTCGAGCGAGGTGTTCTTCTTGTTCGACAGCTTGTTGCTCTTGAAGCGTGGAGGCGAGATGGTGTTTTTCGGAGAGTTGGGCGAACAAGCAATCAATCTGGTGAATTACTTTGAGTCGATTCCAAATGTGGAGAAATGCCCTGCGCACCACAATCCTGCGACCTGGATGTTGGAGGTGATCGGCGCCGGTGTAGGGAATGATGCGGCGGACGACAAGGACTTTGTGCGGGTGTTCCGCGAGAGCGAATTGCGTTCACGCATGGAGTTGCAGTTGAATCAAGAAGGCGTGAGTCGTCCTGCTGCTGGTGTGGAGGAAATCGTGTTCAGCCGGAAGCGTGCAGCAACTACAGCGCTCCAGGCGCGCCTGCTGTTGAAGCGTTTCGTGGACTTGTACTGGCGTACGCCGTCGTACAATCTGACCCGCATGTTCATCGCGGTGTTCCTGGCGCTGCTGTTCGGTCTGGTGTACCTCGGAGCGGACTACTCGACATTCTCGGGTATCAACTCTGGCGTAGGCATGGTCTTCATGACGACTGCTTTCATGGGTGCGGTGTCGATGAACAGTGTGCTGCCGTTGATGGCGGAGGAGCGCGCGTCATTTTACCGTGAGCGTGCGTGTCAGACGTACAATGCGGTTTGGTATTTCGTGGGTACGACGATCAGTGAGGTTCCATATGTGTTTACGAGCTCGTTCTTGTTCACGGCGATTTTCTTCCCGATGGTCGGGTTTACCGGTGTGGAGAACTTCGTGTTGTACTGGCTGATGGTGTCGCTGTTCGTGTTGCAGCAGACGTACTTGGGGCAATTGTTGGTGTTTGTGTCTCCAAGTGTGGAGGTGGCAGCGATTCTGGGGGTGTTGGTAAACTCGATTTGTTTCTTGTTCGCGGGTTTCAATCCGCCGGCATCAGCCATTCCGGTGGGTTACAAGTGGCTCTATCAGATCATTCCGCAAAGGTTCGCCTTGTCGTTCTTGATAGCGTTGATGTATGGCAAGTGCGAAGGCGGGGATGAGTTGGGCTGTGATTCTATGGAGAAGGCTCCGGTGCAGTATGCGAACCTGACTGTCAAGGAGTATGTGTCGGAAGTGTTTGACATGCACCACAGTGACTTGTGGTTTGATTTTGCGATTACGCTGGTGTTCATCGCGGTGTTCCGTGTGTTGGCAGCGTTTGCGCTTCGTTATCTGACTTTCCAGAAGAGATGAAGGTCGGAGAGAGGGGTTGATGGAGGAAGTAGATGGCTGCAGAGGAATAGTGTGGAGGTGGAGAAATGATTACTCGATAAATGAATAAGACAAATGTGTTGCTGCGATGCACGAAGCGCAGGGTGTCGTCCATGTCCTTGGTGTTCCCCCATGAAATTGATCGACTTGACCTCCAACAGAGATGCCATTGCACGCGTGAGCTTGCTTCTTGTCGTGTCTACACCATCGCAAGAGCCTCTCCACCCTGCCAAAGTGAGGAAACAGTGTTCGTCATGTATTCTGATTCAAAGGCAAAGCCACCAGTCCCTCGATGCAGCATAAGTTCGTGGTCCGTCGTACCCGAAGCTCCCGGAGAGGCAAAAGGGAATTCACTGGGTTGAAGTCGGCAGAACGGTTTCGACCAAAATGGCCGATGACGATCAGTTAGCATCACACTTGCACGTGAGCTGAATCACATTCAGCGTCGACGTGTGGCGGACAGGTCGCGTAGCATTTATCGAAACACCGTCAAGCAGCTTCTCGCCGCAGGCCAGTTCCGTCTTGGTTGGTCTCTTGTTGTTGCAGATCCCAGAGTGCTAGCTGGTTAGGCAAGCTGACTCGACTTGTGACGTGTGACTTTGAGTCAAGCAAGCATCATCCACAACACTGCAAAACGATCCATCCACCTTTAGTGACCTGCGAAGTAATCTATATACTGCTGCTGAAACTTTTCCACCAGCATGGTCGCAAAGTCCAGGCCAACTGGACGCAAGGCGTGGATGCCACAGATTTCATCATCACGCTTTTGTCCAGTGTGTTGAACCAGTTGGGCATCCATCAAACGACCGCAACTGAAACGATTCGTCGCGGAATTCCAATGAGGTGGATATCTTGATATCTTCGGCTGGTAGCATTCGGCTGAACCACAGTAGCACGTTAGATGACCAATCAACGACCTCGGGCGGTTTCTTACGGAGAAGTACTTGCGTTGAAACTGTAGTGTTGCCAGCAACACAAGGCCCTCAAATGCAACTCAAGAGTGAGGTTTTTCCTCTTGTTGAGGTTTTTCCCTTCGGTACTCTACCGATAATCGCTGGTTGCTCCCCACAACAACTCAGCATTACGGTTCCGTTTGTGTCACCTGTGCGTGCGATTTATGACCACCACCAACATCCATTAGAAACCTGTTGACCCATGGGCCGGTGGCCTGGTGGGGGCCTGGTGGGGGCCTGGTGGGGGGGGAGCACCCTGTCAGTCTTTTGGTCAGGCTGGGAGGTTGGTGCAGTGGTGCCAGGCCAAGAGGGAGGAGGAAGAGGGGGGGGGGGACCCGGAGCAACGCATCAGTCAAATATTTGATGACACTCTTCAACCGCCTTTCCATTGCACAGCATGAAGCATTAGTGCATGAGGAACGAACGCCCTTCCTTCTCCCTCCACTAGTACTTGCTACCACACGACCTCAGCCATTTACTCTCCTATTTGAGATGACACAAACTCGTACAGAGTAAACAGCGCGCGACAATTATCATCGCCGACTTTTGTTCTTGACTCAACTACTGTACCATGGCAGGGCCGTCTGAAGACTCCTTGAGCTCAATGCCTCTCTTCGCCACCAGTGATCTCGAGCATCCTCCTGCGGCGGTTGTCCAGCTTGTGGTGGAGGAGGACGAGGACAAGAACCATTCAAGCGCCATCCTCGACGGTCCGATGGCCACGACGACCGCCATCACCATGGCCACCTCCACTACGACCATCAACACCACTGGCCACGAAAACAACAACAATAATCCTCCTCCTCCTCCCAGCATGGGCAAACCACCTACAAAATTCCTGTTTCTCGACGGACTGCGGGGTCTTGCGGCAATTCAAGTGGTGCTGGTGCACAGTAGCTACATGGACCTCTTTGCCAAACAGAAACCTGGCGCTTGGGCAGTTGACACTTTTTTTGTCTTGTCGGCGTTCTTGTTGACCATGCTCTTCGACAAGAAAGCCCATCAGCTCGTGCAGACCAAGGCCAGCGCTTGGACGTGGTGCATTTCGGTGGTGGACTATTTCCAGCGTCGCTTTCTTCGCGTGTACCCGTTGTTCGCGATCATCGCGATAGTTTTAGCGGTTTTGCCCCAAGACCTGCGGTGGAATTACTATTGCCTCCACGCTGAGATCGACCTGATCACCATGTTGACTTTCACCCACATTGAAAGTTGGGACTATTTGTTCTGGACGCTTCCGTTGGAGATCAAGTATTACTTTATCATCCCGCTGGTTGTGGTCGTCATGATGGCTCTTGGTCGCAAATGGTGGATCCCCGTCGGTCCAGTTTTCGTCTGGGTGTTTTACTCCGCTGCCTACGACCATCTGGATGGTATGCCCCTCCACGCCAAGCTGCACGTGTTCGTATCGGGTTCCATGTCGGCCATCGTGTACGCTCGAACCACCGAGATCATGCAACGCAACAACTTTGAATTCAACAAGTGGCATCGACTTGCCCTGCGCGTGATCGAGTACATCACGTTTGCCTTCTTGCTGAGTACGTGCACCAAAGGTTTGCTCTTTGACTGGTTGTTCGCCAATCCATTTCCTCGCGTTGACGAAGAGTCGGAACGCTTCATCGCGCTTCACATGTGCATCCTGATTGTGATCGAGATGTTGTCACCATCCGAGTTTTCCCAGTGTCTTGAATGGAATGTGTGGCGCGCCTGGGGTAAAATCAGCTTCTCGGTGTATTTGCTGCATCCAGTGGTCGTTTTCAGACCATCGATGGAGAACGAGCCCAACAGAGTGAATCGACTCATTGGTGAATTGGCTTTGGTCTATGTGGTCGGCACCATCTCGTACTATGCGATTGAGTTGCCCATGCAGAAAGCTGCTTGGAAGCTCAGTCGCTTTTTATCCAGCAAGACAATCCACGAGTTTCCATATCAGGTTGTGCCCAAGTTCTCTCAACACTTTTCTGGGTTTCGATCCCGTGAGAAACCGTCGGCAGAATAGTTCTCTCAAGTTGCCATCGCCATCCACCAATGCAGCACTCCTTTTGGTGCCGGCGGACCGAGATCTCAAGAATCTGCAGGGTGCTGTTGTCGGCGATGAAGTGGCGGTGACGGATGGTGCAAGAGTTGGAAGTGGTTGGCGTGTTGTTGTCGGTGATGGAGGGTTGTCTCGATCAGGAGTCGGACAGGGGGGTGCTGGTTGATGGCGTGGCAGTGTGGTGGTTCCTGGGTTGGTCACAATACAATCTGTTTGCATTTAGAGAAAAATGAAACAGAATCAAGCAATAACGAGGGCAATATGAGTATTGGAATGTGTAGATCTGAATCATATGCCTATATATCTCAACGTGCCGGTTGCTGAGAGCTCAAGAGACACAGTCACGGCAGCTTTGGTGCCGTTT
Organism: Paralagenidium karlingii; assembly: GCA_027475765.1. NCBI lineage: Eukaryota > Oomycota > Peronosporomycetes > Paralagenidium > Paralagenidium karlingii. The sequence goes on from JAMFLO010000277.1 coordinate 29,650, forward strand.
GTTCTTATGCGTTCGAGACATGACAGCTGAGAGCATCAAACGAGCTGCTGGCGTGAGTAGCTGAATGAAAGTCTCAGATCGATTCAACGATAACGCATGAACGCTTCAAACTCTTTTGCGAAACCAGCTAAACATACAAAGAGCAAAAATGAGCAACAACTGAAATATGCTGCTGTATTCGTTTCCTTGCCTTACTTTAAAGTACAACATGCATGGACGCGATGTTGAAAGAGATGATATCGCTTTGAAGACTAAGAGATTCAATTTGCCACTGCGTCGATCTCGAACAACAACGGTGTCTACAGGCATCACAATGCCAATTTGGGGTCCACTTGTCGTGCGCTGATCGACAACACCATGTCGATCTCTATCATATCATGCCGCATCATGTTGCTGGCTGAATCATCACACGGCGGATTGGTGCATTTGCTCGCAGACAAATGACTCGGTGCATGTCTAGGCAACTCGGAGCTCTCGCGTTAAGTGCCATATTCCTTCACCTCGGTGTCAGTACGTCAAATCGTCTTTCTATGCTGGTGACAGTTTTGCAGTTTGCCCAACAACTCCAGGCGTTTCTGCAGGGTCGACTCAAGTTACTGGAGCTTGATGCATTGATCACGATTCTCGGCATGCAACAAAGTGACGCACTCGGCATGGTATTCTGACGTTGGCACGGCTTCTCCGGTCTCAAACTTGAAACTCTTCTCGTGAATGAACTCGGAATATGTCTCCGTGTGCATCTCGATGAACTCTTCGGCCATTGTGGCACCTGGAAGAAAACGAAGACGCCGGGTCGGGAATCCCAGCACACAAGCCATCAGCATCAATATCGCACCACAGCCGGCAAACGTCGTGATGGCCGAAGACAATGGGATGGTGACACGGATTTCACGGACGGTTTCGTCACCATTGAGCTTGAGATTGTAAAACGGGTCTTTTGCCAACCCTTTGGCCATGACTTCAGGTTGGCCCAGCAACTTTGTGTCATTGACTTGGGTGATGCCGGCGTCCTGGAACAAAAAGAGAAGCGCCGAAGTGTACATCACTTGAAGTGGTTTCTCGAGAAAGAAACTGTTGTCTTCGATTTGCTTCATGAAGGAATCCATAAGCATGGAGCAGTTTTCTTCGTGGAGCGTCTGGTTCTTGGAGGCATCCCATTTCGTCACATCAAAGTACTCTGGATTGATACGTTCGAGATCGACGGTGTCGTTGAATTCGCTCACAAAAACCTCTCGAGAGTTTAGACGCACCAAAGGAATTGGTTGATGGAACCCCGATTGAGTGAGTCGGCGGGTTGGAAAGGCGTGTTCACCCAAAAACAGATAGCGACCGCTTGGTTCGAGTTTATGCGCAAGTCCCATGCATGCCGTTTCGTTTGTCGAACACTCGGCATCGAACTCATCTGGCAAATCTTTGGTCTGCCACCTCATTCTCGCGAAGGTCATGCGAAGATGACGTCGTGGACTTAGGATGTATGGAACTCCGGTGGCTTCAAGGTCACTCCCAAACTCGCTTCCAGCAATGTATGAACCAAGACCATACAAGAACACTGAATCGTTTTGCATCTTGCATCCCGTCGGAAAGAAGTTGCCGTAATCTTCGTCGTATTGCATCGTGTTGGTGTCACAGTTGGACATGTAAGGAATCATCGAGACTTCTTTGCGAATCGTGAAAGTCTTGGAGCCATCGAGAAAGACACAACTCTTGGAGCCACAAAAGTCGGCGTGGTTGTAGTAGACATACAGCGTGGGATCGCACAACGTTTTCTTGTCCTCGTTGGAGAGATACTGTGGATCATTTGGGCTCGTGATTGCATCCATGCATGCTCGTGGTAAAGTACCATACGTCACATTCGAATCCATTTGTAAATCGACGCGAATCGTCTCCAACTGGATCTGGTCATCAATCTCGTACTTCTCAAATGTCACGACAGTGTCCTCCAAAGCCAGAGCCGGCACAGAACCATCCAAGCCAACGGCGATCGCGTTCAGGACGTAATCCAGGTTATGATTCTCCTTGTTCTTGTAGTCTCGAAGATCGTACAACGAACTGACGACTCCATTGCAAAGGCGTTTGCCAGTGGTGATGTTGTATGTCCATGCAACCTCATCGTCTAGCAACAAGTCTGGGTTTCCCGATTCCTCGTTGTCCTCCCAATCCGTGCCATCCATGTCATTGTCCAGTCGTCGATGATGCTGGCTCATCGATTGCGAAGTGTTGGCGTTGCGTTGGGCATCGTCTTGTTGGTTCCGTTGCTCAACCAGCCAGGGGTCATTTGGCGAGAGGTCCAATTCGTTGCGTGCATCGGAATCAGTGCAATTATACGTTTGCTGGTTGGAGTCTGTGATTGCTCGCTCAAAGATGGTTTTCCCCTGAAGCACCATCTCGAGCGCAGTCCTCAAGTCGAACTGGGTGGAGAACTGGTCAGGATCCGCCAGATAATCACCAAACCGAATGGTGTCTGTGAAATGGGGATGCAATTCATTGGGCAGCATCTCTCGATTCCATTCCTTTGGGGAGAACCCGTACACCACGGCTGTCGCCGCGAGATCCTGAACGTTCAGCTGGAGTTTTGAATCAACTGAAGTGTTCTTGACCTGTGCCTTGAGCTTGCGCACACATTCCGACTTGGTGTCAAATGAAAAGGGCACCGTTTCCTCTCTCAGTGCGTTCTTCAAAATGGTCGATTCGATGGATTTGCCTGTGAGTTGCATCGAGTTGGTCTTGACGACCTGCGAGCTCTGGTTTTTCTTTGAAATGTATCGCAGAGGGTCTTGAAAAGACAAGTCTTCGTAGGTCATCACGTGGTCAAACCCGACCGTCTCCTGCCCTGCTTGCAACGAAGAAAAACTATTCTTCAACGCAAATGGCACCGCGAACGCAAACAAAACCAACCCAATCCGCTTGGCGTGGGCGGCTTTAGTAGTACTCGACTCCAGTTGATGTGGGTCGTCGCCACGGTACCAGGGCAGGTTGTGCAAGTACACGACAAAGGCGTTGAAGAAGCAACCATAAAAGATGTCAAGCGCCAAACCCACCAGGGCCATCACATAGCCAGAGATGGTGTTGAATTTCTCAACACTGTCGTTGGCTTTGGTGGAGGAACCAATCTCCTCGAGGATGTTGGATTCGACCGTGATGCCCATCAAAAACACCACATTGAAGCCAGCGGAAAACACAACAGCGAGCACCACACACATGACAAAGCGAGTGGAAATCAACTGTATGTGCAGTTGTGGCGTCGGTGGAGGTGGTTGAATGAAATCCATCTCGTCCAGACGTGTTTGAGCGAATGGTCGATGGCCGTAATCCTTAAACAGCGCTGAAGTCGGCGAGTTTTGCAGAATGTAGTCATTGTCCAAGTCTCCTTCTTGCAGAGATGGCGAAGCCCGAAGTGGGTCGGGTTTCTTTCCGGAGAAGAACGGCATGCGGCTCGTGAGCTGTTCAGATGGAAACGGCGGTGTATTGGCTGACCGTCGTGGAACCCAATTGAAAAGTGCTGTTGGGTGCCAAACCACCAGAAACGCTCATCAAGTCACTCACTTTGGCGGCAAGGTTATGAACGCAATAAGACAACGCGACCTGGCCAGTCTTGAGATCAGAGGGGCATTTGATGATTGACGCTCTCGCACACAAACAGCGAAACCAATGGATTCCTTACTTGGAATGGGTAGAAAAGCCATTGTCACCCATGAACCATCCACCCAAGCAGTGTGATTGGAAGAATCGAATGGATTGCTCGCAAGGACACGAAGTACGACTAGTCGTAGTACAGCTGTTGACGTTCCAACTTTCCAGTTCGCGCAAGCATGAAAATAGAGTGGGAGGTAACTAATCCAGTTGCGATGTCAAGAAAAGGCCATCACCGTCTTGTGAGACCCCATCTTCCTTTCAAACCCTGTGTTGCATGTCATCACTGATTCCAAGTGATTCAGTATGCTCAACGGCTCCTGTTCGCCTTGATACACTGCGAGATTGCTTGAAGAATGGCCAATGGCTGCTGGTGGTGTTTCAAAAGGGCCCGAGGCAGCTCCAATGGCTTTGTTTGGCCCCAAAACGGTTCGTCAAGATCCGGTGCGGTCGTGGATGACATTGCAAGAAGGTGGATGAATGGATGGTGGCGTTGGCGAGTGGGTTCTTTACGCGGCGCTATGAAAACGTGACTGCAAGGAGAAAAGTCTCATGCCAAAAACCTTTTCGTGCTTTGCACGACGCGCAACGCGAGAGCGGCGCACCGTACAACTCAATTGTCTTGCTGCCAACCAGCACGTATTTGCTTCGCTTTTCAAGTAAAGCATGGGTGCTCCAGAGCCAGCTTTGGACGATTTTGCCTCGTTTGGCGACGAAGAACTCGAGAGCTTCTTTGTAATGTCACACCATGAAAAGCGGCAGTTGACAGGCACTTTGCTATTAGAATTGCTGTCACGTCGCTTCCTTGGCGTGGTCGGAAGTGCGCTGGCACTGATCATCGTGTTCATGGTCGTGTTAATCCATGGCATCGTGATAATTGGCGAAGTGTACGATCACATCGGGTCCTCCAAGAATGCCAAAGACAAAGTGGAATCCTACCAGACTTATCTGGGTTACCTCATGGCGCTACTCGATATTCTCCGGGAGCGACACTTTGAGATTTTCTTGCCCGTGTTTGTGACGTACCTGGCCAATGTACGGTGGTTTCCAAGAGACCAACCACGCGAAAACATGCACCATGTCAAGCGGATCGCATTGTTTTGGTTTCTGCCGGTGCTTGGGTTCGTGCTCAACGTCGGGTTTTCCAGTGTCTACGTGACCGATAAAACGATAGGCATTCGGCGTATTTTTCTGGATGCAGATCTCCGGACGGTTGTGCCACGTCCAAGAGTCTCCACCAATGTGGAAGACACCATTCTACGCACCGCCGTGTTGCGTCGCGCAGAACCCTTCCGGTTGCTTGGGGAGTCTCAATGCAAGAGCCAACTCGGCAAAGGACTCGCAACAAAGTCTTCATCTTCTTCTTCCGCAAGCAGCCGTCAAACGGACGATGAAGGACTATCGGAGGTTCTATCGACTCTCACTTCTGCAAGTATTTTCCCGACCGTGAGCCAGGTTGAACAAACGTCAGTGGTCTATGGTTTCCCTCTCAAGGAATGGAACTATGATTTGTTGCCGACGGCCAGACCTCCACGACGCAAAGTGAACTTCACTTTGGGTCAGTACCCAAACAACTCCAGGAGCCTTGATCAACAGTTTACAGAGTTTCAGCAAGAGGCCAACCTCGACTTTGAGTCTGCTTATGATCTGCTTCTGCAGGGTGACATCATGATGGAACGGTCGATGTCCATGGGGACCACGTCTATCTATCCTTGCCATTTGGTCGATGGTCGCGGGAAGTTGGACAAAGCGTCAAAGAAGATATCTACAGACACTGAGGAAGAAGAATGGGAGCGCGATGCTGACGGCACGCGAATGTGTCGAGGCGCCCCATCGACTCTTGGTGCGATCAATCCGAAAGCAAACCACAGCCTAGAGGGCTTTCTTCATGGATTGAGCGATTTGCTTCTGATCGAAGATCCCGATATCTACGAATTATCGTTCGAAGTGATTGATTTATCCGAATGGGTTCAAGTCACGTCGCTCACGATGGATTGGCCCATGGGCGCAGCTGGGAATTACTCCAGTGACGCCTACGATGACCTGTGCGGTGCACCAAATAGATCTGGTCTCCCACCAAAGATCGTCAAGCAACTGTGCAACGATGAAAACTACGTCTACGACCTTCCTCGATCTACGTGTGGCTCCACCAATTGCGTCTTCATGGATTTCAACGATACCATTGCCTTGAGTCGTGAACTTCTCATGTTCCCTTTCCAGTCCAATTGCTCCACTTCACACGACAACCTCAAGTACGACAAGGATTATGGCAACTGGTTCCCATCCAATTGCAATGCACGAAACAACTCAATGTTCCTGTACGGCTTTGGGACGTACGTGACTGGCGAGAGCTTCACAAATGGTGTGAAGGACCACATTCTGCCACAACTGGTCAAACCTCGACGTCATGCAGTGGTGACGTTCGCAAAGATGGATTGGAAGTATGATGACCTGAGTGGGTTGTTTGGCGCGAAGTGTGCCGTGAAACCCAATTGCAATGGGTTGGTACACGAGTTGGCGGACACGAAGAGCTACGTATTGGTGGGCGAGTCCTTTCTGCCTGGTGAACGCAATGGCAAGGACTTCAAAGACCCGATTCGTCTCGTGACCTTAAACACCAAGGCGGTCGATTACAAGAACGGCGAAAACCTGGTCGAGTGGGAGTATATTGACCAGAAGCGGTTCAAGTCGAGTGACTGGAACAAGAACAACTCGCTTCAGGGAGAGAGTTGTTCGATGCTATTGGACTCGTACATTCATCATGTAGAGTCGAATCATTACTATCTGGATGAACCACTGCAGCCATTGTACACTTCAGCGATGTACTATTTGTTCCAGAATGCGGCGGTGAAGCACGTGAATAGCACCAAGAAGTTCAAGAAAGTGGCGAACGAGACGATGAAGAAGCTGAAAATGGATCGGTCGTCTCGTGTGTTGGCGGTGCTGTCGTTGAGTGGTGATCGAGAGATCAAGGAAGTGTCGTTCTCGATTCCACTGGCTTCGGCAATCGCGTCGTTTGTGGGAATGGGGCTCATGTTGGTGTTGACGCTGTTGATGCTGGTGCACCCACTAGACGCACTGCAGCTTCCAAACGGCCCGACGGTGGCTCGCAAGTTCATCAAGTCGATGACGGAAGAGGAGTATCCGGAACAAGTGCACCGACGCCTTTTGCGGTTCCCAAATGGCGGCGAGCAGGTGGACGCGAACGATTACACCGTGGAACGGATTCGCTTTTATCACGTGCGAGATGCTGACAAGAAGATTGAGCTGTAGAAAAACCTGAGCGGCATATGCTTCGTGGCGACAGATTTTGTGTTTCCTTCAAATATGAGCTTCCAGCAGACCATTCTTCTGACACATCAAAGGGTGATACAACTGCTCTCAGCTACTTGATGAAGTACTGTGAACCCGGTGGAGATATTCCTGCGTCCTGTTTCAGGTATTTATCCTTCTCTTGTACAATTCTGGATGATATCAAGTCAAATATTCAGATTTCTTAACAGAATGATTACAACAGCATTTTCTAAGTATTGCATTGGTTAAAAAGAATACAATAGTAGCCCTGGGGTTTTTCGATACAAGGTTTTGCCCATCGCTTCGCTTCCGAGTAAGTACGATCTTGACAATCCCAACCTTCACTTTGACCTAATCCAGGAAGTGATATTGAGCGCAAGGAGTTGATTTCCAACTGCTGCTTCTCGTTTGTCTGCTTGAGGTGGTCCAAATCTGTTGAAAGCTGACTCACGGTTGTGCACAGGTTACGAACTTTTGGAATGCGTCGGCGATTTGCATCATGATCAAACAGCTCCATATGATGGGCGGTGATTCTGGTCTTTTGACACGAATAATCATTTTGCAAGTCCATCAGTTGACCAGTCAGAAACAACAAGACCATCTCCACACAAGAATCGCACCGGCAACGAGCCGCGCCAAAGGCAGCGAGCTTCGCATCTGCAGGACGAGGTTGAGGAGCGATGCACTCGGCGCTGTCGTCAGGACAAGCTGCCTGAGGTGAATCATCCAAAATGGTGGCAGTGGCTGCATCTGTGCGCCTGCGTTTCCCGCTTCTTCCACGATGTTTTCTTGTCACTCGCTTCCTGAACTTTGGCCGCAATTGATTGTACTCCGAAATCACTAGTTGCCGTTGCTCATGTGACCAGTGCGAGTAAACGTTTGTGGCATCCAGCAAATTCCGTGCAAACTGGAAACGATTGCTACGCTGACGTTCAAGTGAAAAGTGGCGCACTCCCATTCCCTGCGTGTCGCAAACCCAACGTTCAAAGGCCGGATTCGCCTCAACTTTGTCATCACGTGAAAACGCCACGATGGGACGACTCGTTTTGCATCAGAATGACCAGGTGGTGTGCTGAACAACTGGGAGCAGCGAGCGACATCCACAAATTCCGACGGTTCACCACGCAAGAGCTCCGTGATGATGCGAATGGCCTGATCCACTACAGGATCTCCAGGAGGCAGGCTGCCTGGCGGAGCCGCCAAGGGAGTGGGCCAGAATCCTCTGGTTTGACCTACATAAGAGTGGTGCGCTGGAGTGGGTCGTGTTGGTGATGGTTCGTTTGGTCTTCTCGAATTCGTTCCATTGTCCATCGTCGTGTCGATCGCCGGAACGCTACGCTGGGTGTGATTGGACACCACTGGTGTGAGGCTGGTTGAGGGCAAGCTGCTGTTTGGTGCGACTGAAGTGTTGCCCCGAGCCGCGACTTTGTACGAGGGAGAAATCACTGTCTCGTCGTCGTTGTGGGAGTCATCAAAAAGGTATTCCATCGTCTCGTCTTGGTTATCGCGAATGGGGGAGAGTTGGATGAATGGAGTCGTCAAGATCTGCGATGGGATACAAAGATGCACGTACATGGGTTGCGGCTTGCCTAAGCGTTTGACTCCGTTGACCATCGACTGAAAGTGCGATTCATGGCGGCGCCGTAGGTTGGCAGTCTGCTGTGGTTATGTTAGTGGTTTTTGCGATACAAATCGCCATATTCAGCACTGCCAAGTCGGGCGTCCGCGCGAGCCATTTGTGCACGTTGGTGTTTTTGGTGTTTCCAAGCACGAACCTGTTTGTTGAACTTATTCTCCGACCATTCTTCCTCGCTCTCGGATTCGCTATTGAAGCAGGCGTCGTTCCTATTTTGTCGAACTCGTCGTGCTTCATATTCTTCCTTGCCAATGACTTCGCCTGTGTATTCAATGATGAAGTCTCCTTTGTTGATGCTTTCACTTGCTGCAAGTCCGGTCCCAATGATTTCGCCGCAACTGATTAGCTTCACTTTCTTTTCTTGCTTTAACTGCATGCGTCGATTGGAGCAGTCAAAAGTGATCAATGGTGGAACTCGCGCATGGACTCCAACATTCAACTGAACATTCTCGCAATGCTTGTCTGTTTTTGCATTTTTGTCCACATCGAATTCTGTATCGGCATAGCGTTTTCACAATTCGGATAGCTGGTGCTTTTGTTTTATATTGGTTGTATCGGTGCACATAACCCAATTGCTTTTTGTGTGCCTTGTCCAAATCTTGATGCAAGTTGCCATTGAGTTTTATAAGTCTTCAACTTCAGTAGTTGAGGAGCTTGAGTTCGTAGCCTTTGCAACACCGCATTCGTATTCACTTCCTGAGTTTGCAATCGCTCTGTCATCCAGTTTTGAATAGCGTTGGTGTCCGTGTCTTCGTCTTTTGGCGCTTGTTGATCATTCTGCTGGTTCTGCTCTTGCTTCAACCACCGATACAAAGTCCCTTCTGTCAACTGGAATCGTTTGGCGAAGTCAATGTTGAATTTGCTCTGAAGAAGAATGAACACGGTGAGGTGGTGCGCCACAAAGCACGCCTGATTGTCCAATGCTACTCGCAGCTGTAGGGTGTCGATTACTTCCACACATACTCTCCTGTGGCCAGTATCGCGAGTGTTCGTTCCTTCTTTAGCATCTCCTGCCATTTTGGGATGATCATCGAGCAAAGCGATGTCGACACAGCCTTGTTGTATGGTGACCTCGACGAAGAACTGTACATGCGTATTCAGGATGGATTGAAACTCGAGACTGACTCCGCGATGGTGAAAGAGAGCAAACTGAGCACGAACAGGTTCTACGCTTTGAAGCAACAGTCCGGAAAAGAGGCGAAGCTTGCACTACGGTTGAAGAAGTGCATTTATGGCCTGAAACAGGCTTCGCGCGTGTGGCACCGAACGATTGACCACCATGTGAAGAAACTTGGATTGGCGGCGGATCCATGCATCTACTATACAGTCAAGGATGATATGCCTTAAAGAGTGTTTGTGGACAAGGTTGCTTTTGGAATCGCTTGGCTTGAAGGTGTACGAGGACAACCAAGGAGCTATTGCCCTTGCTCACAACTCTGGATTCCAGTCGAGAACGAATCATATCGATATACGCTATCACTTCGTTCGTGAAAGATTAACAACAACGAGATCGAGCTTCGATTTGTGGACACAAGAACTCAACTGGTTGAATTTCTTACCAAGCCGTTGTCCTCCAAACAAATCCAAAACGCGCTCAAGAATTGTGGCGTCAAACGTGTCTCACCACAATGATCGAGTTGGGGGTGTTGAAGTGCGCTCTCTTGTGAGGAACAGGACTCCCATCCAAAAGTGGATTTGGAGTGCATGTTGAAGCTGCACCCGAAAAGAATTCTGAGGTGCAACAACGGTTGGATTCAGCCGTCTGCACAGTGCAGTGTCCAGCTGAGTCGAACATCAGAGAAGGATGAAGAAGAAGAAAAACCAGGAAACAGACCAAAGAAAAACTGAATCCATCTACTTCTAGTGGGTGGAAGAGCAACCGCATGTCGTATATGTTTCTACCAAGGCCAGGACGTAGGCATAGCGGAACCAAGGACCTTTTTGTTGTGTCAAACAATCAAACCACTTCTCAATTTACTTTCTTCCTCGCAAGTCTTCGTCGTCGGACAGAGCCAGCCAGCGGGTGAACCCGTAGTCCGGTAAATAACTCTTGGATGTGGGATCAAACTTGCTGATCTTGAGGTTCTTCAGATTCGCTTTTCCTTCATCGTCATCTGGTTCTTCATATACGTAACCGTCTGTAGATTGTATTCAGGTCGTCGGATGGTCACCATTGCCTGGTCCATTGCATGGATTGGTTCCACCGCAATTCCATGCACTTCTTCCTCAACTTGTCGTTCGGTGCCATCTTCGTTTTGTACTACGTCTGCTCTTGGTGTATCCGGTGCCGATTGTCGTCGCTCTGGAGTTCTCGCCATCGCTGATGGCTGTTATCCTGTTAGAGACTCAGTGAAACGGCGGGCGCAGAGTCGATCAGGGTCGATCAGCGGCAGTGAAGAAAGGAGAACACGTGGACTTGTTAGTTTGTAGGCAAGTGTGCCGTGTTGTTTCTGAGTTTCTCTTGTTGAGTTTTTCCTCCACATCTGGCACTGCCACTGGAGTCATCCATGAGAAAGCTTTAGGCATCACTTGCAATCTCATCAACGACTTTGGCACTCCGCCGGTATCAACTGTTTTGCCAGTCTGATTTGTTTTCTGACACGACAAGCGATTGCTTCAATCGGTGGGGGGGCGCTGCTGATGGAGTTCGGTGAATGGCGCAGACTCGACGACTGAATTGAATCAACCTACGTTCTTTCGAAGATCAAATTGAGCTCTGCATTGTCGATACTCACTCGTTAGTGGACTCTACTGGTGGTTTATGCCGGTTGATGTCCTCATGGTCGTGGACCTGCAACCTCACGAGAGAAAGAACAAACCATGATGAATGCACCAGTCGTGAATGACGACGTTCAAGCGCATGCTGGCACTCAACCACCCACAAGTATCCTCTTCAGATGAGTTGCGTTGTCTGACTGGTCTGTAACAAAAGCAGCATTGCTCGAAAAGAAGAAAACGTCGACCATCAGTTCCATCCAATTCACGTTATCCTGTCTGACCACTAGCACTTGTTGAGCTCTTCTGCTTCGCTGGCTTTCTCTTCGTGTCTGGTGCTGCACAGCACTGGCCAGTGCTCTGTCAACTTGGGTACCATTTGATACGGCCACTCGAGGATCTCCTTGCTGGCCAAAAAGCGACTGATCTTGCCGGCCGCTTTCTGCATGGGCACCTCCACCAAATGATGGGAAATGGTGGCGAGCACATAGATCGACAACCATTGAGCAAACTCGCGATCGTACACTGGTTGGCTCCTGATCCAATCGTTGTAAATCACAAATGGATGCAACAAGTACACGGAAAAGCTGATCTTGCCCCATTCTCGCAACACACTCCAATCCAGACACTGGGAAAACCCCGACGGCGACAGCATCTCAATCACAATCAGGATGCACACATGCAAACTGATGAAGCGATCGCCATTGTTTTCGGGAAATGGATTGGCAAACAACCAGTCGAACAAAATGCTTCGGTAGCAAGTGCTCAACAGCCACGCAAACGTGATGTATTCGACAATGCGAAGCGCCAGACGATGCCATTTGTTGAATTCAAAGTGGTGGTCCTGCATCATTTCGTGCACACGCAAGTACACAATGGCGGACATTGACCCCGCAATAAAGGTCTGGATATGGTCAACGAGCAACATGAACGACGAGCGGTACCCGTACGCGGTCTTGTAGAAGATCCAAAAGTACACTGGCGCCACGGGGATCCACCACCACTTTTTGCCGAACGCCATCATCGCCAACACAAACACTGGGATCACAAAGTAGTACCCGATCTCAAGCGGAAGTGTCCAAAACACAAAGAAGCGGTGGGTTTGTACAAAAGTGAGCACTTTCCACAAGTCCCATTCAACTCGGATATCCACCCCGTAGCGATCCTGGCGTTGTTGGGGGGTGAGGCACGAGAGAAAGAGCGCGACACACACAAACAACGGGTACACGCGAAGAAAACGTCTCTGAAAGTAATCCACAAGCGCAATGCACCATTGCCAGACGTTCGCCGCGTTCTTGACCAGTTGGTGCGCCTTCTTGTCAAAGATCATGGTCAACAAGAAGGACGAGAGCACAAAGAAGATGTCGACCCCCCAAGAACCAAGATTGAGCACCATCGTGTACTCACTGTGGTGCACCACCACGAAAAGCACGGCGAGTCCTCGCAATCCATCGAGAAACCGAATCTTGTTGGTCGGTTTGGTGGTTGGTTTCCCGTTGGAAGGGAGGTTGTGTGGGCGTTGATTCTCGTGGTCGTTGTCGCGATCGGCTGTCTGAGACTGGAGGTCGAGTATGGTGGCGAGTTTTGTTTTGAGTAGGACTTGTTCTTGTTGTTCTTGTTCTTCTGGTCCAGCAGTTTGGTGGTGGTGGATGTTGTCGTTGTCAGTGGTCATGTGTTGATGGTGTGCGGGCACAACGAGAGTGATATGTGCTTGGTGGCCTTTGGACCTGCTTGCACGATGGTCACTTTGGTATGCTGGGGGAGACATTGAAGTTTTTGCCGATGCTGTTCTCGAACCAACCGATGACTTGTGTGGGTAATCGTCCAACCAGTCACGAGCACCACCAACAACTGAACGGTTGCTTGTTTCTTTGTTTGGAGGCGACTTGAAGACTCGAATACCAGTTGCGAACTGAACGGCTTTGCTGCTTTCAGAGAGATGGACAGCTTGTTCCACGAGTTGCGTGTCAACCACTCGTGTGCAGTCTCCAAAGAATCCAGCCCATCTATCTTCTAATCTGCCTCCACGACGGCGGTACCACTGAAAGATGCAACCGACACCCCTTCCTGCACTTCTCGCTGGAGTCGTTCGTTATGCTTCTGAGTTGTTCTCGCGGTCCTCTCGAACAGACACAATCACTTGACTGGTGGTGCCACGTTTTTCTTCACGTGGGGTGGTCCAACTCTTGTTGGGTTCAGTCTCGGCTGGCAACCCTGTTTGTCGATCCTTTTGGTTGACACGTCAGCAAACCTGCAACACAAGTTGTGAAGTGGCGGCGAAGTGCTTCAAAAACGATCCCAGTATCGTGGCGTGACCATGACTGACCTGCAGGGTCCGTGGTTGGTGACGTTTTCCAGGATCTCTGGAGAGTCTGTCATGCTGGGACCTCGTCAACTCGAGAATGCAAGGTAGCCGTGTGAGTGACACCCACGTCGAACCAAGTCGATCGTGCATCCTGAGCCAACCTCAATGCAAAGTGTGCTCTGGATGATGATTGGGGTGGAGTTGACCATGAAGAAATGAGCATCGGCCATTCCTCAAAGCATTCTCAGGTGGCGGATCAGCAGAATCGGGACCCAACCCATCGTAGAGACGTGTTGTTACGCTCTACATTGGTGCACATCGAATCGTGTCAAGTGCGTGATGTCTCCCATTGGACGTGGATTTGACGCGATTGGACATGAAATCGTGATCGACGGCTCTCTTTCTCTTTGCATTAGATTTGGCCTGGCGATTGGTGCAGAAGTCTTGATGCTGTTCTAGCCAACAACAGCATCAAGACTTCCACGCAGAATCATGAGAAACGAACCAACGCTTTCTCTACTGTTTCAATTCGTCTATTGCGTAGACACACTCGGTTCCACCTCGCTTTGCTTCTCCAACCTCTGTCCAGTCGAGGGAAGGAGTCAAACTACACTGATGGTTGGCGCTTGGTGGTACGGTCGGTCAGTACTCATCTTGCTGGCTAGAAAGCGACTCAACTTCCCAGCCATTCGCTGCAATGGCGACTCAATCGCATGATACGACACCGTGCCAACCACAAAGCACAGCGCCAATTGCACACAAAACCGATTGAGCGTCGGTTGGCTGAGCACCCAGACGTTGTAAATCAAAAACGGATGCAGCAAGTACACGGAGAAGCTGATTCTTCCCCATGCGCGCAAGACATTCCACTCCAGACACTTGGCAAATTCGGACGGCGACAGCATCTCCATGACGATGATGATGCAGACATGCAGACTCGTGAATCGATCGCCGTTGTTTTCGGGAAACGGATTCGCAAACACCCAGTCAAACAATAAACCCTTCAAGCAAGTACTCAACAAGTAGGCGAACGTAATGTACTCGACCACTCGAAGCACAAGTCGTTGCCGTGGGTTGAACTCAAAGTTTCGGCGGTTCAGGATCTCTTGGAGCCGTAGGGACACGATAGCCGACATGGACCCAGCGACAAACGTTGGTAGATGGTCGGCGAGAAACATGAAAGACACGCGATATCCATACGCTGTGGAATGAAAGATCCAAAAGTACACTGGTGCTACGGGGATCCACCACTTGGTCCCCAGAGCCATCATGGCTAGCACCAACACTGGAATGACAAAGTAGTATCCAATCTCAAGCGGAAGCGTCCAGAAGACGAAGAAGCGATACCCTGGTGTAAAGGTGAGTACTTTCCAGAGATCATAACCCGGAGGTTCACTGACAAAGTAGTAATGGCTTTGTTGTTCCGGTCGTAGAAGCGCCAAAAGTACTGCCACCAAAGTGAATAACGGGTACACGCGAAGAAATCGTCTCTGAAAGTAATCCACAAGCGCAATGCACCATTGCCGAAGACTGGCGGAGGTCTGCACCAGCTGGTGCGCCTTCTTGTCAAAGATCATGGTCAACAAGAAGGACGAGAGCACAAAGAAGATGTCGACTCCCCATGCACCAGAGTTGAGGAAGCCGGTGTACTGGCTGTGGTGGAGCACCACGAAAAGCACGGCGAGTCCTCGCAATCCATCGAGAAACCGAATCTTGTTGGTCGGTTTGGTGGTTGGTTTCCCGTTGGAAGGGAGGTTGTGTGG
>JAMFLO010000278.1:0-45653 GCA_027475765.1 Paralagenidium karlingii
GAATTGCCTCTATTGTGTGACCAAACTGAGCTCTCTCTGGATACAAGAACAAGCTTTGTGAATATTTCTTGTTGAAAGTGGATTTTAGTTGTCATTTTTTAAAGTCTACTACACGACATCAACGCCATGTTCAGCATGAGTGTAAACATAGGTCTTGCTGTGAATTTCAGCTCTGGTGGAATCAGCGACAGTGGGTGACTGGCAAGTGATCTCTTCTTTGTGTCGCTCGGTTTGATTGTTGCTACTTTCCATAGATTTGGAGTTTCGCAACACAAAACGCTGAAACACCAGTGTAAACTTGCATCGGCACTGTCGATCTCATTCCATGAAGAATAGCCAGCACATTCGGCTGGAGTGACTCTGGCATCAGGACTGAAGCACCCCTTTCGACGATGCCTGGTCCAACTCAACCAGGTACCATTATCTTATCCAGTGGTTTATCCATACCACTAACCCACACGAGACTTCATGCAGCCACGTGAAATAGATATCCAGGATCGATGCATCTTCACAGTGTGTGACCCGAGTTTTTATTCGTTCTATACAATTCACTTCCGCAATGGATGCATTTTCACAGTATCGTCATTTAGGGACTATGTGCGACGAAAACTCATGCATCGACGTGGAATAGGATTTGAGAAAGAATTGAAATGGCATCGATGGTATTCGAACCCTCAACCTCTGAGTTGTTCACATTGTCTGCTACCATTCTACCAAGACACCACTTACTCTTCTCTGCAAAAAGCCTTCTAAGAGTATGACAGAGTGCCCAACATCAACATGACCCAAGACAGGAGACATAACAAGAGCCCGAACAAGAGCACAAACAAGAGCACAACCAAACCTGGGGGTGGCACAAGGTTGATGTGGTGAAGTGCTAATTTGATGAGGTGTCAATGAACGTGATGCCAATCATTTAGGTGAGGAGAACAGGTTTCAGATTTGCCGTCATGTTGATCGTTCAACAGTTGATGTGGGCTGCTTCCTTTCTCTATTGTATTTCTCGCTATAGCTCCTTCGAAGTAGCAGCGCAGCCGCAAACTTGTAGTATCGAACAAACTCTTCGTGACGCTTTGCATTGTTCTCTACGAATCGCCATCGGTGAGAACAATCGTGATCCTCCTGTGGTTTCAGTGATGGTGTGAGTTGTTAGTCAAGTCGATAAGCTGCGGAGACTGGTGTGGCTGTTGCAGATGCCGGCATGGTGGTGGTGGCAGGACTGGCTGTTGCGGGGACTGGCGGGGTAGAGGCAAGGGCTGTTAGCGAGCGGCTGGTGCTGGTCTCGTGGTGGTGGCAGATGGGGTTGTTGAAGTGGCTGCTGCGTTTGTTTTCGATGCCTTCATAGCAGCAGCGGATGCCTTTTCATCTTTTGCTGGTCCAGGCGCTTCGTCACCATCATCACCCGAATCTTGACCGCTGTCTCGCTTGCACTAGGCTCAAAGTCTTCGTCGTCGCCATCGCTTTGCTTTACCTGTTGCTTCTTCCTGCGGACCAGTTTCTTTTTCCCGGTTGCTTGTCCTTGCTGCTGTTTTGGCTGTTGTTGGCTTTGGTAGAGCCATGGCACAGCTATCGGAAACACCATAGTCTTGTTGTCGCGTAGCTGTTCCAAGGTTTTAGTGGTCTTCCCAAACACCACCAATAGTCCTTCGCCATCGAACTGGTTGAGACCCCAGACACGATCCTTCCTTGGCACATTCGCATTGCAGTAAATTAGGTGGATCGAGAGCATGTTGGTAGGTGGGTTCCCGCGGCGGTAACCATTGTCAAGGAATGCACAAACTACAACGTCCAGTTGCTATATAGTGTTGGAGGCATTGTCAGAGAAGGAAAAAAGACAAGTGCTGGATGCCGTTGGCGAGTCTCTCCCCATCTCCAAAGGTGGGAACAGCCACAAAAATGAATCCATTGTATTACCTCGCCCAACCCCGATTTTTTCCTATTCCGAGGTATTTCTCCGAAAATCATGCTACAGACTTCGAGCCCCTCAACTCAAATCAAATAATTCTTAACCCCAACACTCGGGATAGTATTGGGTCTGGAAGTGTTAACCTAGGATGCCTCTTTGTTGACGTCGTGGTTCTCTGTGTTCATCTATTTCAAATCGACCTTCACGCTGAAACTCAACGAGCTCTTCAGGTGCTGACCATCACTTGACTTCTTGTCCATGGACACGTCGAATGTTGATACCTTTCCATCAGGTGAGCCATCCTGTAATGAGGAATCTCCCTGCCCACTACAACAGCATACACTGTGGTTGCAGTCGAGGAAGCGTGTGGCGTTCATGACGATCGATGGCATTCTGGGGCCTCTTTTCCTTGTTTTCCACCGTGTTCGTGTACTGGAATTGTCTGTGCGTCTCTTTTAATGAATAGAATCGCGAATCCAAAATGCCGCTTCAGAGTTTGGTAGCAGACATCAATGCCAGACTCTAACCTCAAAACATCGGTCATATCCTAGAGCGTGAGTTGGCTGTTTGCTGAGAGCTCTTCTTCCAGATGGTCAATGTGCTCCGGAATGACCTTCTTACTCATCTCTGTGCTGTTGGATACATTGGCAGAACGGCAGACATCCTCCAAGCCAGATCCAACTTGGCAGCGTTGAGCACGTTTTGCTTGCGCGACATTGGGACGGCATCCCGACACGGCACATCCCTAAATGAGAATCGTTTTCATAGGGAAAATGTATTCAGGCTGGGTAAAAGAGTTAGCAGCACTTCATAGTACAAAAGCAGAAGGAACTCGGCGTACGGAAGGAATTGTTGCGCGTTCTCCCGTCATAATCATCCTGTCAACCCATGTGGTGAATTATCCTCTCAGAAGTGATTAGACTAATTTGATATCCTTTGGAAGGTGTGATAGTTGGATTGCGATTTGTGAGTATCTTACCGCAATGTAAGAGTTAGAAGATGAAATCTATCCAACAAAGTGAATCATCGAAGTCGCAGCGGACCTGCCGAGGAACGGAGGAACAGGGTTCTCAGGATGTCGCGTCCATCGGCATTGCCATTGACCGTTGGTTCTGCGCTTTGTACTCGTATGTCACATCATCATCTTCCATCTGCGCCTGGCGCGTCCCCACACGCTGGTCATCTCGAGGCGGTTGTGACTGGCGTCAAGACTGCAACAATTGCTTGTCTTCTTGTGGCGTCGCTTGTGGAAATTCACGGATCATATGCTTTGTGGATCCACATTTCAGACAGCTGCGTCTCCCTCTTTATTTTCGGGTGGCCCCGCACCCACGTTAGTCATTAGAAGTGACCGCATTTCCTCGAGCTTCCTCATCATTGGACTCCCTTGACCCACGCCTGCGACCGCCGTCTCTTGGTGGTCTTGGTGTAAGGGGCGCTTCTCTCCCACTCGTTCCATTCAATAGAGTATGGGAGCAGATTCGTCGTCCACCGGCAGAAAGAGAAAACGTCACCCTTGTACTTCTTGTTGCTCGTCTAACTCTAGCGATGGCACACACGCTGTGGGAAGCATGCTGGAGTCAGGGCTTCAATTAAGAAGTTCACCACTCGTTTTGGATCCTCTGTCAAGATCTCGTTGTCAATGTTCTGGTCTTCAAGCACGCGATCGAGATCCATTTGGAGCTTGGTCATCCGCGACCCCTCCAGCAGTCTGGTGTCCATCTTCAGACACCTCATCGTGTTATCCAGCCGTCGATAGTGTTGGGTCGGGTTCTCTAAAGCGTGAGGGAAGTACACGATCCATTGGTCTTCGGTCACCAGCTCGGAATCGCAATTGAACTCGTAGCGGGCAATCACTCGTCGCGTCCGGCGGTCCATACAGACGCCGACCGGCATCAAGAACGGTCAGTAATGTGCGTTCTGAAGTGCCAAAACTGCAAGGTAATAAGCCTCATAGGCTCGCACGAAGGCACACCAGTCCTTTATGGTAACTCTCTGAGTACTTGGGAGGTAGGGGCATTGCCGGGGCACTTGAAAACCGCGAGACATCCTCCATAACGGCATCGTCCGCATAAACGGAAAAGGGATTCACCCATGGCGGCATCTACACGCGTCTGAGTTCCGCTGACCTTGCATTGTCGAGTTTAACGAGTCGAGATTCCGGGTCAGTTCAGAGTCACTAGGTCGACGTGCGGGTTCTTGTGCACTCGACATCTGTGAGTTTCGCCATTCTCGAGACTACTCGCCGGCCAACTGCTCGTTTCATCATTTTGCAGCCAAACCGTCGCCATTGCCTATTACTGCAAGTGCATGTGCTTGAGCGACTACACCTCAAACAGCCAGGGGATGCATGTGGATTGCTTTATCCGCTGGAGGATAAAGCTGTTTGATGAAGTAGACGCCGCGGATCAAGAAAACCAAAAAGTGAAGTATGAGTTGTGGAGTTTCCCTTTATTAGCTGGAGAACAAGCGCCCACGGCTTTTGCGCCGCCCATAATCTGTGGGCGTCTGAAGAAATTCGAGTGGTTCGTGTTCACTGAGGTCCACGACCGAGAAATTGACCACCACACAGTCGCTGGAAAGACACGAGACAATGGGCGCTGGTGGATACGTGGTGTCGCCGACTTTGACTTGCAAAGACGAATTGAGCACCACTTGCAATCCCACTAGACTGGTTTCCTGGTTTTTGCTGTCAAGCGGAAGCTTGGCCTGGAAACGCTTTTTGGTCTTCCAGATCTCCCAGCGTCCCGTGTCTGGCGCGCACACCACTAGCTCTACGGTGTTGCTCAACGCACAGCCAATGAAAAACATGCGCCTGGACAAGCACAACGGTGACATCAGACGCCTGATGCTGCGATCCTTTGCAATTCATTGATGAGTTTTGCGTTGGTCATACCATTCTTTGAGATATGCGGTGTACAACTGGTGGTTGCGCAACTTGGAGTACTGAAACTCCACGACTTCGCCCAACGCGATCGTAGAGTCGTTCTCGTACAGAACGACCAAGGCAGTTTCTTTCGAGTCAGCGTCGGCGTCCTTCTTGAAGCCCACAAGCATCACCTCGTCTTCTCCCCAGTTGATATGATGTGCTGGTTGGTTTATTAATCTCGGTAAACACAACAGTGATGAAGGCACAACATCAGAGACATGCTGGGCGTTACCTTGAAATCCTTTGTCGACGATGATCGGTCTCGCAATGGTTCGTTCCAAGTTCAGTTGATCCTGATCAAACACTTCGATTGCTCCGCAGGTCGTGCCGACCGCCAGAAATGAACCGTCAGGACTCCAGCAGACTAGAAGCACCAGCAAGTTGATGAGAAATGCCATGACACAACGCAACTGTCCACTGTTCAAGCTTTTGATGGCACGTACTTGATCGAGGCGGAGCAGAAGTGGTCAGTGTTCGAATATGGCCATCCGTGCGCACCAATTTCAGTTCTCTGCTGTGCTGGGAGAGAACGCACAATTCTGCCTGGTGACCGGCTAGTAATGTAGGACACCACGCGGCCTCAAGGATGTCATACTCTTCCAGTCTTTGCAGTGGTTCGACTTTGTTGAAATACAAAAAGTCGGCGACGGCATACATATCCAAAGTCGTGCCGTAGGCCGCTGCGAGCACTTCTTCGCCGGGCGAGAGCGCCAGCAAGTACGGCGTTTGCACACATTCGATACGTTTGACGGATTTCATCGGCGAAGCCGTAACGGTGGACACCACAGACGCGACCCGCTGGATTGCCATGTCCCGTCGATCCAGGTATTCCGCGAGTGAACTCTGCAGTTCGGGGTAATACGCCATCAAAATGCCTACAGAGCGCGAGTCGCGAGTAGAATCCCCGTTCAACATACTGCCAAGTCGTCTCTCCAACAGAGTGTCTGACCAGAGTCATCCTAGAACCATCTAGAGACATAGAGCAAATGGTTCCAAAGCCAACAAGCGCTGACCTTTGTGCGTGACGGCAAAACTCACTCCATGGCGATTCCCATGCTGGTAGAACTGGAACCTGGAGCCAGGGGCCACACCAAAAGTGCTGCCCGTCAGTGGCTTTGGAAAGTCCACCCAGAGCCGACCGGCATCCATGAAATACACATGATCCACTGCGTGAACAGGCCCTTTGGCCATCGCGATCGCTATCGGCCTGCGAGTTGTCGTACTAAACCAAAACCGCTACACTCTCGCTGCCTTGAAGTCGGGCAGGTTGTCCGTTACATGGTTGGCGATGGCTTTATACATCTTGCCATCGGTGCCATTGACAATTCTAGATCCCACATATTACAAAAATACTCAGGTGGTAGTAGTAGTAAAACGAATTTACAGATCAATCTGTACACGTGCAAGAGGTGCCGCGACTCGTGAACTTGCTGTGCTGCTGGCTCCACTTCGATTGGAGGCCGAACTCGCCGAGCTCTTGACCGATCGATCACTGTTAACCCAACAGACATGCACAATACCATCCAGTGGTCATGAGTGTTATCACGGTGCTTTTGCCAAACGTTGACGGTTTCTCTCTCTCTCTCTCTCGCTCACCTTCGATCGCTTCGGGCGGAACCTGGTCGTGACGAGCTTTCATTCACGTTGGCGGTCGGGTCAATTGCGGCTCTGGCCGCTGCCGTGCGCCCTGGTGGCATGGCTGGGATGTGCAGGGCATGCTTTTGGATCTCACCCTGCAGCAAATCGGTGATCTCTGGGAACTCGTTGGCTAATTGGCCCAAAGTGAACAACAGACTTTGCGCGATTTCTTTGCAGTTCCAGGTCTGCAACTGCAATTGTTTGATGCTGCCGGCGCCACTGGAGCCACTTCCGCGAAGGTTTTTCTGGATGCGCTTGTGGACATTGCTGGCTTTGGTTCGCTGGGCCATCACGTCTTTCTGAATCTGACTCAACGCACTGCTCAAGTGGTTGCAATTGTCTCTGGCGAATTGCATTTGACGACTCACTTCGTTCAGTTTGCTGGTTTCTTGTTCAAAGTCGTTTTCCAGGTGCAACAATTCTTTTTTCTTTTGAAACAATTGCTCTTCGACTTGTTTCAACGCATTTTCCGCCGCTCGCAATTGCATCATCTGGTCGTCTTGGCCCTGAACTTGATGGAAACTCTTGCGGTACGAAGAATTACGGTCGTCCAGATGGTCGAGGGTTTTCTTGAGTGCGCGCACTTCTTTCTCGGCCACGCGGATCTGTTCATCAAGTTCGTCGCCTTCGCGTTGCAGTTCTTCCCGTCGTTGGGCAGCTTTGATCACAAAGTACGCCTGGGTGCGGGTCTCGCCACCACCACTGTCTCCGTTCCCACTGTCCCCGTCTCCAGTGCTTTCATTGTCATACCCACTCTTTTTGCACAAGGTCTCAAATTTGGCCTGTAACTTGGCCACTTTTTGCATGCGGTCCGCGAGTTCCATACTCACTTGGTGTTTCTCTTCGCCCAGCAACTTGTTTTGTTGCTTTTGAATCTCCTGATGCACCTGAATGGTTTTCTTTTTCTCTTCGAGGCTCTTCTTGAGTTGAAAGTCTTGGTTTTCCAACGAAAACACTTGATCGGTCTTGTCGTTCAAAATGTTTTTCAACCGAAGAATCTCCACGCTTTGCAGATCAAACGTCACCAGGTTCTCTTCTTTTTGCTTGAGATGGGTCTTGAGGGCAAACTGCAAGGCTTGGTTCGCCAGTTGAAACTTTTCAATGGCTTCGTTGTTTTCTTGTTGCTGGGCCTTGAGACTCGCCAAAATGCGCTCCTGGGTCTTGCGTTCCTGGTCTATTTTCTTGCACTGGGCCACCAGCATGTCTTGCTGGGCTACAACGCGGTCGTGTTCCATCTGGAGCGTGGCGATTTGCTGTTGCAGGATCTTGGTTTCTTCCGCACTTCGTTCACCACTGGCGCGGGCCACTTTGCGCTCCATTTGTTGGATCTGGAATTCGCCATTGTAGATCAGCTCTTGTTGTCGAAGAATCTGGCCATCAAGCGTCTTGATCTTGGTCTTGAGGTTGACGCTCGCGGCCTTGGCGCCTGAAATTTCGGCCACCAAAGCGGCTTCTTTCTGGCGCAACGTGAACAATTGCTGGGACTTTTTGAACATGATTTCTTTTTGCACCGCGATCTCTTTTTCCAGTTTGTTGCTTTCGTTTTCTTTGTCCTGCAATTGGGTTTCCGCGACTTTGGCCATTTCTTCGGCCGAGAGTGTCGTGTTGGTCCATTTCTCGAGGTTTTTCTGGGTCGCTTTGTACCGTTGACGCGCAGCTTCGAGGTCGTTTTTCAATTGCTCGAGTTGTTGTTGCTTGGAATTGTTGACGTTGCGCTGGCTCATCAACACGTTGACGACATTGGCCAATTGGTTTTTCAGAATCTCCACTTGGTCGTGAAAGTCTTCCATTTGGGTCACAAAGCTCTGTTTCTCCAGTTGGATCTTGCTTTGTTGGCGTTCTTTGGCGTGGATGGTGTTTTGCATGTCGGCGTTGGCCTGGTTGGCGGCCTTGAAGCGCTGTTGCTGTTGCATCAGCAAATTCTTCTTGTCATTCAATTGGCTCTTGAGTTGCGCAAAGATCTCACTGGCTTTGGCGATTTCTTCGTCACGCTTTTTCATGGTGTCAATGGTCTCCTGCCATTGGTTGACCAGTTGTTGGCGTTGCTCGTGGAAATTCTTGAATTCTTCAAAGGTTTTCTCAATCTCAATCTGTTTGGCCTGGCACTCGGTGGCTTCGAGATCGATTTGTTTGGTCTGTTGGTTGAACACATTGGTGAGCTTTTCAATCTGCAGGCTCAGATCCTTGATTTTGGCTTCGTCGACGCGTCGGTACCGTTCCAGTTGCAGAAAATCTTCTTCTTTTTGCTTGGACGCCATGGCCCATTGTTCCATTTCTTCCTGGTTCCAATTCATCTGGAGCTTGAACTGGTCCATTCTCTCGTTGCCAATGAACAAAAAGTTTTGCAAAGTACTCAATTTGGCGTCCAAATCTTTTTGATCCTTGTCCATGTGGGCAATTTCCTGTTGAATGCGACCAATCTCACGTTGACGAAGCTGACGCAAGTGCACCTCGGAATCGATTTCTTTGGTTTTGGCAACTTGCAGCTCCTGGGTGTGCAGCAATTCTTGTTGCACGTTTTTGAGGTGTTCTTTCATGATCTCCACGCGCGAAGAACACTCTTGGATCTCACTGACCACTTTTTGAAACGATTGCTCTTTGATGCGGATCTGACGATGCAACTTTTTGTTTTGGGCGTCGGCAAACAGCGGCAGATCATCGATACCCGACGCCGTGGGGCGAAAACCCGCGCCAGTGGTGGCCTTGGATCCGTTGGCAAAGCCAGAGGCATCAAAGCTAGGATCCAAGTCCTCATCTTCTTGCTCTTCTTCATCTTCGTCGATTTCTTCCTGTGGGTTACGGTGGTGAACCGTGCCGTCCGCGCGTTTCCAAGTGTACGAAATGCCGCCATTGTCACCATGGTCCTGGTCAATGTCACTCGCGTCTTGGTCTTGGTCTTGGTCTTCGTCGTGGCGACTCGAGTCGCGGAGCTCGTGGGCTTTGACGCGAGACGCCTGTTTGTGTTCCTGGGCGGCTGCAAACATGGTCTTTGGCGCGAATTTGTGTTTCCAACTGGCAATTTGCTCTTCGGCTTCGTCGCCCACCAGACTTTTGCCATCATAGGGTTCCTGTTGTGGTTGCTGGTGCGATGGACGATCGCCCCAGCCATCGCTCAACAGTTTTTCTTCAAAGCGCCGCGAACCCACGCCTGCCGCTTGCTCTGCTTCCTCGTTGTCCTCCGGATGGAAACGACGACGACGACCGTGCGTTGGCTCATCTTGAAGTGAACGACTGCTGCCTTCTTCCTGACCTTCTTCTTCTTCTTCGTGATCTTGTTGTTGTTGTTGCTGCTGTTGTTGCTTGCGGCGGTCCATTCTAAGTTGCCGTCACGGCGAGTAACAGGTTTGTGCAACCGTTGCAATCCCCACTTCGCGATCATGCAATCCGTTACAACCAAATCAAACACGCGTTTGACTTGGTGCCACTAATAGTCTCGCTTATTTCCGATTGCTCTCCTGCCAGCACCGAGGGTGTGCGTGGATGGAGTACATCACCAACCCAGCCATGGATGATCAACTAACAACAATACACCAACAGCAACAACAAGCAACTCGTGTCAAACACATGGTCGAGATCTTGGTTTCGTGTCTTTGGATCAAAGCTCTTAAAGTGCTGTTGTGCAGCCCAATGCTTCTTGAAGTGGTGAAAGCATTTCTGAGACGTACTTTGTCGGAGACACACTCGTTCAAGTTCGACATCGTGAAACGTTGTGGCCTTTGCTCCTCGACAGGTAGTTGCTACTGGTGTGCTGCTGGTGCTACTGCTGGTGCTACTGCTGTTGCTACTGCTGTTGCTGCTTGTGGTGCCTTTGACGTGGCTGCAAGTGCATTTGCAGTGCATTGGCCTGCTTTGGTTTGGATTTTCTCTTGGTTTGTGTCTGTTTGTGGCCTTTGGCGGCGTTTCCGGACGGTCCAGAAACCATTTCGAACACTGATGCGTCACAAAAAGGCCCATTCTCAGGTGGCCATCGATGCTGCCCGACCAAATGGACGGCACAGCTCGATGCCCATGACGTCTCCACCTCCATCACCACCGTCACCATCTCTGCACCACCAGCAACAACAATCAAAGTACGTTGGTTCGATTCAAAAGCGATTTGAACCAGACCAAGTGGCACCCATTTCACCCTCTTCAAGTCTGCACACCCTGAATTCCATGCCCCACGGGCGAACCACGTTCACACCAGCATCGAGTCCTCTAGACGAATGGTCTTCAATCCATTCCAAGGAATCCCATTCACTTGCCTTTTCGCCCAAAGAAGACCAACCAACGGCCGCATCGCAATTGCAACCCACTAGACTTCGTCAACGTTGTCAACTGCACCCGCACAAACCACACCACGCGCTCCCGCAGGAACGAAAGCGAGCACAAACCATTGCCAACGTTGGATCCGAAAGAGTGGTGCCCACCAAAGCCACCGCCAATGTCAGAGCGTGCAGTTCCGTTGGGGACAGTTCATGTGATTCGGTTGGTGGTGATCCAGCTCCGGTGCCAGCTGCTCCAGTGGCTTTGCGCAAGTTGCTGATGTCTCCGCCAAAGCCGTTTGGTGAAAGCAAAGACGAGTTGAGTGTGATCAAAAAGTCGGTCGAGCGATTGAAAGCACAACGAAACCAGGTGGAACAGATCCAACAACGCAACGAGAAGCTGGAGATGCTACTGTCCAAACGCTTCACTGAAAACGAAGCACTCAGTCGAGAGGTTACATGGGGGTCTTTTCTTGATGGTGCTTGACACACGAGACAATAGTCTAACCTTGTTGACCATGGACCTTGTTCTTTGCTGTTTGGCGGGCAGGTGGCGAGTCTTCGAGGACTTGAACAAGAAAACGTTGGGCTGTTTCAGAGTCTCAAGCTCTTGGAAG
The DNA here is from genome assembly GCA_027475765.1 of Paralagenidium karlingii. Lineage (NCBI taxonomy): Eukaryota > Oomycota > Peronosporomycetes > Paralagenidium > Paralagenidium karlingii. Next base: position 11,335 of record JAMFLO010000278.1, read on the forward strand.
AACGTAACCACTCGCTCGAAGCGAGTCTTAAGTCGCGTCGCCACGAGTTGTCGCTCGCATTTGAGAAAATCGCCCGCGTGGAGAAAGAACGAGACGATTTTGTGCAGGAATTGCAAACCCAGCGCCGAGAAATGGACGATTTGAAGCAGCATGCCGACCAACTGGAACAAAAGCTGGCCGACAAGACGGAGCAGCAAGCCCAGTGGACCCTTCAATACACCAAACTGGAAGACAAATCCGCCAGTGAACTACAGAAATGGATGGACCAAGTGACTCAGCTGGAGAAGCAAGTGGCCAGTCTTTTGGAGACAACCTCGCGACAAACGCGGCTGATTGAGGAATGTGACCACGCGCTGGCCGAATCCCAAAAGCGCGAAGCCAGCGCACTGCAACAAGCCGAAGCCTTTGGCCAACAAAATGCTCAACTGCGCAAACAGATGGATCAGGTGCAAACCACTTGCCAGACGCTTGCAGAACAGTTGGAAAGCGAGCAAAAGCAATCCCAACAACGCGTCCAAGTGTGTGCTTTGAGTTTTTTGATCAATGCTGTTGTTGTTGTTGTTGAGGTGGTTGACTAGTAGTGACTGAAGTTGGTCTTCTCGAATTGTCTGGGTGTGTCAAGGACCTGGAAGCACGTTTGGAGAAGCGAAAACAACGCGTCGAAGTGCTGCAGGTTGCACTACAAGAAAAAGACAAGAGGTACAGCAATTGCATTTGCACACTCGAACCAAATGGTCAGGGTGCCATGGTGCCAGTAGCTTAACGACAGATTGTTCTCCCTGTCACAGCATCCAAGCTTCTCAACAGGAGTTTCTGGTGCGCGATCGCAACCGTTTTCATCTGGATGAAGTGAGTGGTGTCATTTGGTGGTGGCATGCAATATGCTGGTTGGTCGACTCATGTGCCTTCTTGTTCAAATTGTCCACAGCTCAACAAGGACCTGAAACGCAAAGAAAAGACCTTACAGAGTGAAATCTCCGAGTTGCAAGTCGCGTTGCGGGTAACCCACCATGTCAATCATTCACCATCGCGTTCATTTTTCATGGGACCAACCTAACAGGCGATTTGATGTGCACACTGGGTTTGGAAAGGATGTCACCGATGAAAAGAATGTGCTCAAGGACCAAGTGACAACGCTGCAAGAGCGACTCGAGTTTGAACGCAAAGACCGAAGCAAATGGGCCCGCGCGCGGTTGAAGCTGTTGGCGCAGTTTTGTGATGAAGAGAACAAATTGAATTTCACGTTGAACCGCTCTGCATTGGATCTGGACCCAACTCTGGAAGAACCGCTCGATGACGACGACCAGGACGACGATGACGAAGACGACGACGATGACAATGACGGCAATGGAGGTCAGCAAGAAGAATACAATAATGTGCGAGAAGAGCTCGAAGAAACCAAAGAGGATCCGACTAGACAAAAGCAGAAGCAACCACAGCAGTCGACTCGATCATCATCAAAAGCTTCGATTACGATGGGTATCTCCCGCGACTCATCCAAGGACTCGTCTTGGCAAAAGCCCGATGCTCATTTAGTATATGGATAGAGCAACTTTGATCAGAATAATAAAAAAGTCTTAGGAGAACGATTCCAACACCTCACACTTCGCACGCGTTCACGGGTTCATACTGTTGCAGCTTCTTCTTGAGCATTTGGCTTAACTCCAAAACACGTGAACGATCGTGGTGGCGTGCGGTTCCATTCGCCTCGATAACCTTAACGCACGTGGTATCAAAAGCATCCTTCTCTTTCATCACGGCGGGAGGCTGATATCTTTTCAGTAAAAGCGACGACACCACAACTGAAACAGACGAAAACGCCATGGCAAGCCCTGCACAAGCAGGCGGAAGCATTGAATGGAAGACTGGGAAAAACAATCCCGAAGCAAGCGGAATGCCCAGCAAGTTGTAGCCCACCGAAAACGCCAGGTTCAGCCGAATGCGATCAAACACGGTCCGTGCTAAGTCCAAAGCAACGACAACATCACTAAGCTGGCTCTTGACCAAAACCATGTCCGCTTCTGCTTTAGCAACTTGAGTGCCTGCACCAATCGCAAACCCCACATCGGCTTGAGCCAATGCTGGCGCATCGTTGATTCCATCTCCGACCATGGCAATGACTCGCTTCTTTCTCCTTGAGGAAGCAGCAACTCGGTTCTGAAGTGCACGAATCAACTCCACTTTCTCGCCTGGAAGTGCACCTGCTTTCACGTGATCAATTCCAATCGATCGAGCGATGGCCGTAGCAGTGTGAAGATTATCACCAGTGAGTAGCCACACTTCTAAACCCATCACATGCTTCAAGTAGTCAACGACTGCTTTGGCTTCAGGACGAGCAGTGTCTGCCAAAGCAATCAAACCAATCAATTGACTTGCAGCACTCACGCAAACAACTGTTTTGCCCTCCATTTCCAAATTCTGAATGCGTCGTTGAGCAAGCGGTGGGATCTCCACGTTGTTCTCCTCCAAGAACTCGGGGTTTCCGACCAATACCCAAACGGCTTTGGATGATTCGTTTCGGCTTGTCACTGATCCCTGAATGCCTCTTCCGGGGACCACTTGTACTTGACTGGGTTCCATCAGGTGCATTTTTTCTTTGCCGGTTGCTTGCGCAGCAATCGCTTTGCCAAGTGCATGCTCACTGGCACTCTCAAGACTTGCGGAGTAGTAAACCACATCGCTCAACGAGTAAGAACCATTTGTGACTACAACATCAACAACTGAAGGGTGGCCGTTTGTCAGTGTCCCGGTCTTGTCAAACACAATTGTATCTGCTCGATGGGCTATTTCCAACGACTTTCCACCTTTGATCAGCACACCTCGCTGTGCTCCAACACCACAGCCAACCATGACTGCTGTCGGTGTCGCCAAGCCCAACGCACAGGGACATGCGATGACGACAACTGAAATCCCAAACAATGCCGAGATAAAGAGATCATGGCTGTGCATATCGGTATTCTGCAAAACATCAATGTCCAACTCTTGTCTCCACTTGAGAGGTACCGAGTTGGTCGATAGCAAAGCATACCATCCAACAAATGTGCAAGCAGCCACAGTCAGCACGAACGGTGCAAAGTACGATGACACCTTATCTGCATAGAGTTGAATCGGAGTCTTGTGCAGTTGAGCCTCCTCGATCAGACTGCAGATCTGTGAAAGAGTAGTATTCTCACCACCAACACACGAAGATTCGACCACGATCATACCCTGCTGATTAATGGTTGAGCCAAATATATAATCTCCCGGCTGTTTCACCACTGGCATACTTTCTCCCGTAAGCATGGATTCGTTGCATTCGCTGACTCCTTTTTTGACGATGCCATCGGTTGGAACGCTGGCCCCAGGTAGAACGCGCAATAGATCACCACGTTGTACCAGTTCAATAGGAATCTCTTGGTCTAACCCGCCATTCTGATCAATCAATATGGCAGTCTTTGGTTGCAACTTGACGAGTTCAGCCAACGCTTCCGCCGTTTTTTCTTTCGCCACCGCTTCCAAATACTTGCCAAACGTCACAAAAGTCAACAGCATTGCAGAGGATTCAAAGAATTGGTGGCCCATCACAGATGCATCCAGCGCTGACCTGATCATTGAGAGCAAACTGTAGAGGTACGACGACGATGTACCAACAACAATCAAGAAGTCCATTCCCATCATTCCATGCAGAAGCCCCTTGTAGGCTGCAACATAATACCGTCGGCCAACAATGAACTGCACCGGCGTTGCAAAACCAAACATGAGAAGAGCACCCACTGACACCCCATTGACTACTTTCGTTGCCAGTTTCGCACGGCATACTGGAATATTGCGCAGGATCATGTGAATAATCATCGCTGGGATTGCAAACACCAGAGCCATTCGAAGCAAGGTTCGCCACTTTTGCACTTCGCTTCGACTATTTCGTTGGTCATCCTTGTCTGCAGTCATGATCTCTGCCTGCAGTCCAAACGACTTTATACAATCCAGCACTGTTCGTGGACCAGTGGTCGCAAACTGAGCAATCTTGACATCTACCACCGAACGCGCGTTCTGTTTTGTTTCTGCATTCACTTGCACACGCACCACACCGGGCAATGCTTGTAGCGATTGCGTCAGCTGCAGTTGATGATTCTGGCCCAGGTCAGTGGTCACGGAAAATCGCAGCTCGATACAGTCTTGTTGGCCGTCGTTGGGCTCAATGGTGTGGGAATAGCAAGCCGAATACCCGGCTTCTTCAATGCAATTCTTGAAAAACTCCTCTTCATCATCAATCTCTCTTCGATCAAACATGATCTCGGCCTTTTGGCTGATCAAACCCACACGGCATTCAATCACGCCAGGTTTGCCACGCAGCAGATCTTCAATGGCTTTGACACACGCCGCACAGCTCATGCCTTGCACTCGGAAAAGCGCGCGTGGGTGGATCTGCTTCTGCTGCTGGTGAGCGTCACTGTTGACTTCCGTATCAATGTCCACCGCCACCAGCGCATCCGACTCTTCTGCTTGCTGTGTTCTTGCGCGTTGCACTTCCAGCTCTTGCTGTCGTCTTTCTCGTGCGCGTCGAATGGCATCGGCTTTGTCGGCATCAAAGGCGCTGGCGTCGAAGCCCACCATCTCCACCGTCTCCACCAACTCGTTCAAGCATTCCTGTGGCGTGGGCCATGACTTTTTGTGCACCACCACACGCGCCAGGCTCTTCTCAAAGCTCACTTGAGCCGAGACCACGCCATCCACTTGCTGCAACGCATTGGCCACGGTCGTGCCACAGTTTTTCTGGCACATCATGCCTTCCACCAACAGCAGCACCTCCAGACGCTGCTGGTCGTCTTGCTCGTGCAGTGGCTGGTCTTCGGTTCCATCGTCCTCGTTTGAGACGGTCGCGTGGATGGCGGCGACCTCTTCTCTCGCCATCTTGAGCTCCAGGTAGGTTTCCTTTTGGGTTTCCTTTTGGGTTTCCTTTTGGGTTTCCTTTTGGGTTTCCTTTTGCCTTTTCTTTCTGTGGTGAGGTGGGTTGACTCTGGAAGAAAGGAAGCCCTCGAGTGGTTGCTAGAGTGTTGAAGAGTGGAGCCCATCCACCCCCCCCGCGTCCCACTTTGTACCCAAGCGAAAAGCGCGTGCACTCCACGCGCCCAAGAGCCAACAACATGACAGGCACCCCCTTGACCGACCCTAAGAATATGTACCTGAAACTGCTGAGAATAGCATAAGTTCAGGATTCCAGGGCCAAATGATCGACGATAAGAGAAACCTCTTGGGTTCAGTATACTAGTACCTTTTCTAGCACGGTTCTGTTTAGGCATTTGTGCTAGTTTTGGGAGCAGTTCTTTGGGCAAGTCAAGTCCAAGTCAAATGAGAGGAACAGAAACAGCGGGAAAAAGAAGAGGATGGGGAGGGATGACATGGACATCCAAGACGATTGGACTCAGCCAGCTGGTCTTCTTTCCAGTGAATTTTTCCGTCCTTGTGTCCATGGAATCAGAGGAAATGGAACTACTTGATGGGGATTGGGAACGAATGCTAGGGAGGATGGGACAGAGCTAATGTTCTGTTACAATTATTCAAAGTTCAACAAGTTCAAGACTTGTAACTTGCTGATTTGCTGCCACTGTTCTCAGTCGGACGAGGTTGCTTGGAAATCCAGTGAGATCTGTTGCCAAATGTCGTCCGCCGCGAGCAGCCGGGCTTCTTCTTTGCTAAAGCACCGAGGGCGACATTTAAATGATGTCTTGAGTCGCTTGGGCCGCGGTTCCTGGGCGTCTTCTTCTTCTTCTTCATCGTCGTCATCGTCGTCATCGTCTTCTTCAAGGGATTCTTCGAAAGATTCTTCCTCCAGCGTCTCGTCGGTGTCTTCGCCGTCGTCTTCTTCCGTGGCCGTGGTGTCATCGATGGGAGATGCCACGCTCAGCTCGGATTGAAGCTGTAGTTGTTGCAGTTGTTGACACTGCTGCACATGGCGCTGCATACCCACTGGGGATAGCAACTGAATGGCGTCGCAATGGCTACAAACTTGCACGGAATGCAGTTGTTTCAAGCACTCCTTGCGATGCACGAGAAGATCTTTCTGCGAGTCCAATTGGTGCAAACAAAAGCTGCATTTGCTTTCGGATTTGCTCGACACCACATGGACATCCAGCACTTGGGTCACATGGGCCAACTTAAAGCCATTATCGGCCTCACCCAGCTTGAGCATCAAGACATCGAATAAATGGATCAACACCAACGCATCCGCAGCGGCATAATGTAGCTGGGAATTCGTGAGCGGTCGCCGATTCCAGTTGGACCGCTGCTGGGTCTTGGTGAGTTTGTGCTGCAGATAGAGAAAGACAAGTTTTTGTAAACTCAATGGCAGATGGGGACCAGCCGAAGCGATGGACAAGTCGTTGACTTCGACCACTTGCTTGGCCACGGCAAAGCAGGTGGCCTTTGGGTACGATCGCGTCAGCTCCTGTTGAGTGACGTTCAGGACAGAGGAAATGTCAGGGGCGCTAATAGAAACTGTTGGGCCTCCGCAACGTCGGCACAAGACACAAAACACACACCTTGAGGTCTTGCAGAAGCCCTTGGCCCAGTTTGACCACATCTTTGGACAAGAAGAGCCATGCCAACGTGGCATTGTATACTTTTGGCTGTAAATGCAGCAAGTCCAATACAAACACTCGCTCTTGGCAGTTGGAATTGCGCACGGCCAGCTGCAACAAACTGCAGGGATTGGAAGGTCGGTTCTTGACAAAGACTGGCTTGGTTTCCTATCATCATGAGGTGGAGAGAAAGACATGCAATCAGTGAGCAAATCACATGACAGTGGAAAGCTTGGTCTGCATACCGAGTCAATGCCAACGATTTTGGCCTGGCGCAAATGCGGCTCACATCGTTTCCAGTCCTGGATTGTAGATACAAAGAATATCTTTCGTTCCTGGCGCTCGTCGATTCGGTACGGATCGGCTTGGTCGATCAACAGCGACAGCGCGCCTGGATTCTTGCGCTTGTGGCGCTTGTTCTGTCGCTGGTTCTGATGTTGTTGCGGTTGTTGTTGCTGTTTCTGATGCAGAGAAATCTGATTGAGGAGCTGCTTATGTTGCTGGGCCACGCGGTGTTGCGTGCGCTTGGCTTTGACGACCGTCTTGGACGACGTCTTGACCTGAGTGATTTGTTGCCGCTTCATGGTCTTTTCCAGACTGTTCATCACCAGCCAAAGGTGATCTGTGACACACCATACTGATGGGCGTGTTACACAGCGACACGGTGGTGTGGCACATCACACACATAAAGTGCGGTGGCAACACACAAGGGATGTATGGAACGGGGATCAGGTCAATCAATTGACTTTGTATTTAACAGTAGTGTCGATTCCTCGCAATTGACCCTTGTGGAAAGCCGTTCGCCGCGTCTGATGGACGATAAACGTCGCCAAGATGCCCACATTTGCAACGAAAAAACCAATGCCAGCCAGCCAGAGCTATCAAGAGAGCACACAGGCCATCACTTGGGTCAGTTTCACGGCTCATCGATAGCAGAAACATGTGGTGGCTGTGTCACCTGATAGAATGTGTTTTGGCCCTTCATCTCGAGATGAAACGCCCAGTAAAGCCAATGCAGCTGTGTCCACGCCATCATCCAACACAGCAAACCACAGGAGACCAGGCGTTGATGAAAGCCCGTTGAGTAGAACAAGGTGTTCAACACTTTACCTCGCCTCCAAAGAACGCGATGATCAATGCGAGACCCTTCCATTTGAATTGGAGCGTATTGAATGGAAGAATCAGAGGGAAGAAAGCAGTGTACCACAAGAAGTACTGCACACCAGAACAAAAATGGGTCCGCATCAGTTCAGTCAGCAGGTGTCTGACATGCCAGGGAACGTGCAGAACAGAGGATCATGGCTCTCACCTGGGCCGTGCAGACTTTGTTGAAGATCACGAAGCAAAACGTCAATCCAAACTGCGCAAAGATGATGTCTTTGCCGTAGAGCAACGATAGCGTGACCATGGTCGCGAGTTGAGGCAAAAAAGCCAGCACACCGAGACCAAAGCCAGCCTTGGTGTTGTACCTGCACAACACTTATGTCAGTGAACCAACAAGCACGGCCACAATCTATTGGAATCCCCACCGCAGATAGAGGTCATAGAAGTAAATGGAGAAGTTGTGACGGTTGTCCGTTCGAGAGAAATGATAGAGATACGTCTCGTACAAAAAGGTGAAGCCGTAGCTGTCGTCCACACCACACACAATGGCATGGCGTTAGGTTCAGCACCGCGCAGTCACGAGTTGATTCCACATACACTTGGTAAAACATCGTGATCAACCCGAGAAAGAGACCACCACTGATCAACCCAAATAGAATGCGTTCTCGATTCACCAACAAGTCAAGCTTCCGTCGCCATCCGGTCGTGGACGGTCTAGAGTTCAGCAACGGTGTAACGCCGTAGTCTTCATCCAGGAACTGCAGATACAATATATGAGCGTTTGGCTCACTATGCTGAGGCATCAAAAGACTGAGCAGGCTGACCACAAGAAACGCGAGTGCGTAGACAATGGGATATATCTTGAAGTGCACAGCCATGCCATAGCTGCCATGGAGTAGAATCCAGTAACCAGTCGTCAGACAGACAGTTCGACAAGACACGCACAAACAAAAGACCGAGAAAGGTGAATCGCACGTGATAGCTGCAAGAACGAGTCGCTTTTGGCAGATGAGGTGGAGAGTCAGCAGCACCAGGAGCACGACAATGGAATCCGCATTGCCTCGCGTCGAGATATTGATGGAGAATGGATGAAACAGCCACACGCTGAAAGCTCAACACAATTGGTAGTTGTGAGTCACTCATTTCACCAGCTTTCACGAAAGAGGTCGCAGGTTGATGATGATCATTACCAGGTGTATTTCAACGCCGCTACATAAGTTCGAGAGTGCAAGCGACGCAATGCGGCAGCGTGAGCCATCGACAGACACGACAGCAAAGTAAACTCAACGGCGAAAGCGTGTATCTTTCACTCACTTTCTTTTGGAAATCCTTGACGAAGCAACAGCTGCAGTTGAATCCACCCCACGGCCAGATCACTCGCCACAAAGAGCAGTTTGCCAAAGGATTCGTGAAGATACACATTGGGAAGCAGCAGAAACGCTCTGATTCCGAGCCCAAAAAGCCCATTGAAAGGGACAACAGATGCAAGTCATCCGATAAGGCAAACAAGAAACAACAATCAACGAAGCCAGCAAGCAGTACAGCGCAGAGACGGGTGCAACAGACTCACAGAAGCGGTGTGTAGCGATAGGTGGTGCGATCGTACGGCGAATTGCCCATAGCAATCTCTCGTGACGCATCGGTGTACACGTCATAGTCTACATCTGTGTATTTAACCACCATATATTCATCTTGCAGCACGCCGTACACCAACAGCACCAGTCGCACGGCCAACGCCAAGCCAAACACATGAGCTACGCGCCAAGCCATCTATCAACCACCGCTGTTGCAAATCTTTCGTACTTTGTCGGGTGCAGCACCTCGCGGTGGTGTGGGCCACACGAGAATCTTGAAAAGCCGTTGAACACTGGACCTCCGCCCAAAGGAAAAGCGGGCAGCAGCATGCTGGACCAAGAGTTTCGTTTGCTGATTTCGTGCGCATTTCTCTCGCCAGAGGAAGAACCCGTGAACGAGACCAAGCGTTCATTGAAAGAGGCCAAGTCGTCTTCGAGAAGGACAGGCCAACAACAGCAGCAACGCCCATCCCACAAGCTACAACATCCACCCAAAGAACAATCCAACCATCAAGAGCAACAAGAGCCGATTGAGACCATCCACACGCTAGGCACCAACCTAAACAAACGCCGTGTTCAAGTTGCGGACATTTACGAACGTCTTGAACGCATTAATCACCAGTGCAGTGGACAAGTGAAGCCGCTGCAATGCAATTTCGCCGAGTTGCTGGTGCTCTTGGCCGAAGCCAGCATTCATCAAACCGACTTTAACGTAGCCAACAAATGTGTCACGTGGTTTCTCAGCATTTGTCGCCTCAAGAACCAGGTAATATGGCCCACATTATCTCGATCTTTCCATCTAAGCTGCTGACTAGGTGACTGGGTGTGGATATGTGGTCAGTTCTACTGCCGGATCCAACTGGTTCGCGCATTGTGTGCTGCCAACGACGCCAAAGAAGATGTCGGTTCGATCAAGCTTCGCAAAATCCTGAACGCCATCCGGTATGTGTTGCTGGTGTTCCCAGTGGCCACGGACCCTTCCAAGAAATCCGTGTACGACTTTTTGGTCTACAACGCTTCCGTGGTGTACGCGCAAATCGCGCGAGCGCTCATGAAAAAGTCGACCTTTCAGTTTCTGGTGCCGTCTCTAACACAAGTTGTCGAAACTTTGCGCCAAGTCAATGAAAAAGACTTTTTGTGGGTGGGTCGACTACAGATCAACCTGGTGTATGCGCTTTTGGATGCCAAACAGTTTGCTACGGCGGCCAAAGTCATCGCCGAAGCGCTGGACCCGCTACTGGCTGCGGCCAATAATGACGCCAAATGGGCCAGCGAGCCTGAATTCCGGGTTCTTTTCGATGAGACGCTTCGACTGCAGATCCATGTCAGCACTTTGAAGGACACCGAGTGCCAAAAGCTAACTGCAGTCGTCAAGAAAAACGTTTCGTCCTCAGCTTCTCCGTCGAATAATCGCCGCATGGAGCTGCTGCTCAAGTTGCAGACCATCAAGTCTAGTGGCGGCACTCCCGATTCGCTGCAAGCGGGCCTGATTGAGCTGTTGCAGCAGATTTCCGGTTTGACCGAGCTGTCCATTGGCCAGAGTCCATCCGAGGTTTTGGCGGCATTTGAGCTCCTTCCGCAAACGATCAAACAGGAACTCGACGTAGAAATCCTTCTGGAACTGGCCATTTTTTCAGTGTTCTGCCAGGAGTTTCATCTCGCCGCACTGTGTCAAGCCGTCTTGGAGACCCGAGCCAAGTTTTTCAGTGCGCAACTGCGGGTACTGCACCAGATTCTGCAAGCTCTAGTGCTCGCGTACAGTCCCGTGCGAGCTGTCACCGTGATTTCCCGTTCCAAACGGAATACAAACTCTTGGGCTTCGCTTCGATCCGTTCCGTCCACCAACGCTTCAACTGGTGCTGCTGCCATGGCGGCGACTGCTGCTCCTGAGTCACCTGGTCGCCAGTCCAGTTCTCGTAAGACCGCACGCCATCCAGGTAGTGCGGCTAACTCCAGTCGAGGTGTGGCTGCTGCCAGTCCAACAACAGTTGGAGCACCGCCAGTGGTTTCGGAGTCAGCCGGTACGAACAGCGCATCATCGTCGTCTCTGGTAAAAGAAGGTTCGACACAAGAGCATGGGCCTGCAGGTGCGAATGGTGTCGAGGGTGCTGTCGCTTCGAAAGAGGCAGCAGTAGCCAACGAAACAAACGATGAAGTGGTGTTCCGGAGCCTCGCCGACTGTGAATTGCAACGCAACCAGAACCGTATCGAAGCGCTCAAGATTTTTGAACGAGCACTGGTCGCGTGCCAGCGAATTCCTCAAGAAAAGGCCTGCAATCTCATGGAAATGATTTGTGTGTTGGCCTGGAACATTTGTTTGCCTTTGTTGCAACCGAGATTGCGATCCAATGCGAGTCGGGTTCTCAACGTCGCCAGCAATTGGCTGCAACAGACTGATTCGTTGCTTCTCGAGCTACGAGCGCGGATCCATTTTGAAGTGGCAAAGAATGAATTCAACGCGGATTTTCTGCAGAAAGCCCATACCCAATTGCTGCAGGCCATGGTTTTGGACTATGGCATCAATGGCTTTAGTTCTTTGGAGAGCTTTATGGTTGCTACCAAGCCTCCTGCCATCGTGCGCAACGCTAGACGAGGTCTGGATGACAACTTTCTGAGCGTTTGGCGAGCGCAACTAGAGTTTCGTTTGCGCACCCAGGAACCTACCAGCAAAATGGAAGAAGTTTTGGTGCTGTTGGAGCAAATGAAAGAACTCAAGGAAGACAAACACCAAGTGCCGCTCTTACGAAGAGCCTGGGCACTCTTTGAGACGGCATTTTTTCAGCAGAAAACGCGAGCGATGGCATTTGCACGCAGCAGAGCGCCTACTCCTTCTCCAGGTGCTGCAATCTCAGTGTCTGGGGCCACGGTTGGAACCACTACTACTACTGCTTCGACAGCGACAGCGACAGCGACAGCGACAGCGACAGCGACAGCGACAGCGACAGCGACAGCGACAGCGACAGCGACATCGACTGCGAATGCGAATGCGAATGCGCCGACAACAACGAGTCCAACACCTGTGGTTGTGCCAGGGATATCACCTGTTAACTCCACACGTCCACGAACTGCCAGTTTGCCCGTGGAGTTTTTGGTGCGCTCGATTCGCCTAACAAGTGAGATCGCGCGTCTGGCATGGAGCGATAATCTAGCAACTCGTGACAGTGGGGTCGCCGAGTCGGCAGCTTCGAAATGCATCGAGTTGTTTGATAAACTGAATGCACAAGTGAATGCGTCGAATGATCCTCCGCCTACTGAGAAGAAACCTCCTTCCGCATCAGCCAATTCGTCACGTCAACCTCAACAACAACAGCAACAAGTGCCGTCAAAGCAGGATCAGCACCAACCACCACCACCAGCTGCTATGGACCCGGAGGAAGTGTCGCTCCTGGCCACATTGGATCGAAGCTTTTGGGTCTTGCAGATTGAGATGCTGTTGATCGTCGTGGAGACCAAGACGCAGCAACTGCAACGCCGGTCCCTACAGTTTTTCGAAGAAGACGATGGTGACCAGCAAGACAATCAGGAAGCCGTCGATGGCACCAGTCAAGTTGTTGCTTCGACCGTAACGACGTCCTCCAAGGTGACGATCAGGGACCCGGACCAGCTGGCCGTTGAAGCCATTTGCCATGATATGTTTGCTTTGGGACTCGAACGGCCAATCTGTGGGGATACTCTCAACACTTCCGTGCCCGTTGATCTTTCAGTGACCGAGTCACTGGCACAAGAAGCACTGCAAGTGAAAAAGCTCGTGGTTCAAAAGCTTGGTCAGGCGCTTTCGCTCGCGACAAATGCGCAACTGAAAGACTGGAAATGGCTCAAGGAGAATGTTGCTGTGTACGTGTGGAACTTTCATCTACACGTGTTCCAACGCCTTCAAGCACTCAGTTTGGCGGCGGCGAAGAATAATCCGAACTCCAAGGTCTCCGTGTCGGACCGCAAGAGTTTCAGCGTGGATTGGATTCTTCCGGAACTCATCACAGTGTTGGAGAATACCTGGACAGCGCTTGAACAAGGATTGAATGGCGGTGATTCGTCAGCAACACCCGCTGCATCCAGTGTTTCGGGTCAGCCGACGCCTCCGCCAACAACTCCCATGACGTCATCAGTGATGACCGTGGAGCTCTATGCCTCCTTCAGCCTGGTACTTGCACAAATCTATGAGCAGACCCATCAATTGGACAAGTTGAACAGCATCTGCGACTCGGTGCTCAAGAAAAAACCAGCGATGGCACTCACTGTCCCGGAATCTCCTACTTCTTCTGGAGCTTCTGCTGCTGTTTCTAACACGACGTTGAGTGGAATGACCGTCGCGATCGTCAAGAAGTTTGTCGAGTTCAAAGCACGCGTTCAACTGGCCCAAAACGCGCGAGAGATCACGTTGACTGTGATGGAGCCCATTCCAAATGCCGTGTACAGTGCATGCTGCAAAACTTTCGGGTTCTTGGAAGCCATGGAGATCTCTTTCAACGTTGCTGCCAGCAACAGCACCAGTCCCGTGACTAGCGCAGCCACCACCAATGCTGCCGCGGTAGCTGCAGCGATGGCTAATGCGACTGGGTTCTTTCAAAAAGCTTGCGCTTGTTGGTCATTCACGATCGCTCAAGAGTTTCTCCAGCTACCCGTGGCGACTCTAGAAGAAGAACAGCATAAGCGTCAAGTATTTGGTGAAGCGCTGACTCGCTTGGGATTTGGTGCACTGCAGCTGAGGAATCTTCGCTTCGCCATCGAGTGTCGTGATCAAGTCATTGACCAACTGGTCACCAAACGCAAACAAGACAAACAGTATGATCTCTGCATGACCCCTTATACTTGGCGATGGTGTGCCTTGGCTGAGAGCTTGTGCGGCCAAGCTGTGTTGGCTCTGCAGCAAAACACAGGTTCCATGACCAAGGACAAACCCGGAGCCGTCACGGCCAGCACCAAAGAAAAGAATAGCACTGCAGCCAGCACGATTGCAATCGAGTTGATCACGGTGGCGCTTGGACACTTTGTAGCATCGGCAAAGTTTGCTTGTGAGGCACGCAATCCGGTGCTGGTGCACAAAGCAGCTCAGAGCGCCTGGAATGCCGCCAAGCTCACGCTCGGTCCAGGCGTCACCTGCTCTTCGTCGTCTTCCGCCACTGCAAACTCAGGGGTATCGTCCAGCGATTTGATGCAGTTGGTGCCAAGTCTTCGTCAACTCATGCGGTTTGTCACCCAAGCCAGTCGTGATCCTGCCCTGGCTTGTACGACGTCGTCTTCTTTGGCGTTTATGGGCGAAATGTACCTGTTTGTGCTCGCCATCTACGACAACGAAAAGAAGTTTGTCGAAATCATCGACTTCTGTGACGAAATCCTTGCCGCAGACAACAACTCTACCAGTTCTTTCTTGTCTCCAGGGGTGCGTAAAGAAGTCTCAACGTATCGTGCGATCAACCTGGCTTGTCTTGGAGGAAAGAACCGTGCTCGGGGAACTGGTAGTGTTCTTGGCGGAGCTGGGGCTGGTGGTGGGAGCGGCGTCGGGCGAACTCTCAAAGAGAAAGATCCGTGCTTGCAGGCGAAGATTCTGCGCCGCATCGCTTTCTCAAGCGCTGGAAACGACGCCTTTGCGCAACTCAAAGCGCTGAATCAGGCGTACAAAGAGCTGGAAGGCAGAGTGGAAAGGAACGAACTGCTGGTGGAGATTGGCCAATGGTTTCTGGTGCAAAATTTGGCCGGTGGAGTCGAAGAGTTTCAGAGTTATCTGCTATTGGCGGCCAAGAACCTGCACGAAGCGAATCTTCAAGAGAATGGCGATGTCAAACCAAGAAGCCACGTTGACGGAGGAGGAAACACCTCTGCTGTTGCTATTGCTGGTGCAGGTGCAGGTATATCAACTGGAGCTAGCACTGGATCCAGCAAAAGTGGAGGAGGTGCATCTCGACGAACGGCTGCGAACCAAAAGGTTGCATTCGAGCGACGTGCGTCTTACAAAAGTATCATTCGAAACTCGGCAATAGGCCATACCAGCGCTGTTGCTTCAAGTACTGCTCCACTCGATGGAGCCAGCACCCCCGGCAATGATCTGCCGCACTCTTCACTTTGGTATGCCGACAATTTGCTTCGCATTTTCATTCTGCTCGCGTTGGGTGCTCATAAAGCAAGTGAACGGCTCCAGTTCTTGCAATTCGCTTTACTTCAAGTTCACAACTGCTGGGAGAGTGTGTTTCGGGCCGCCAATGAATACTGTTGGCGACAGCTTTTCCTCAAAGAAAGAACCGTCGCTGTCTCAGCCGCTGCGGAGGACGCGGCCATTGCACCACAACTGGTGGATTTTGAAACCTGGAAAGCGTTCCAAGTCCAGAATGGAACGCTTCCACCGGCGAAATTCCAGCTTCCAGCCACTTGGCACGATTGGATCGTGTTGTTTTATCAAGAAGAAGGCAATGGCGAATGGAAATTGCTAGCTGAACTTCAGAGTATGCGGCTTGCGCTGTTATCCAGCGATCACGTGAGCAAACGCAGTGTCAGCATGTTTTATCTGGAGAAGATGGTGGAGTTGTTGCTGGATATGCATTGGAATGAGCCCATTGTTGCGTGTGTAGGGCTGATCCATGCATGGAAGTACTTGATCACGGACACCACCTCGGCGACAAACACAGATCATCCTGACCAGGCTGGTGGTCGGGTCGAAGCGTCGACCACCCCATCACCACAAGGGGCTGCAACAGGTGCTACGGGTGCTGGTGCGAGTGCTTCAGGTGGTCACAAGTTGTTCATGGCAGCTTGTCGAGCTAGCCACCCGGTTCATGAAGTCTGGCTAAACCTCGTATCGGCCAAAGTCCTGCAGCGCTTGAATCTGACGGAAAAGCGCAATGCCGTGCTGGCGCAGACCCTAGAATTGCTCTTTGAAGAAAGCAAAGCCATCGTCAAAGAGATTCAACTCGAGTGTGAGTTTACCAACAGCAACACGACACCTCTGGTGACGTTTCTAGCGATTGCAACTTCGTCCGGTGCGTTTCAGAACAGCACTTCGCGGTCGTCCGTGAAACCCGTGCAGAGGCAATCGCCCATTTTGACCAAGAATTATTCACCGATCATGCACAAACTGGGCCAGAGTGTGCAACTACTGCTCGAGTTTGGTTTCCCACGCCAGGCACGGATAGTGTTAGAGATTCTTCGACGCTGTGTGGACCAAAATGCGGCCGTGGCACTGGCACAACCAGATCAACAGCAACAACTCGACGAGCTGGCTGCGAGTCGTCGCCAGGCAGCGATCCAGTTAAGGGGTCAAATGTTGTTTCTGAATGCCAAAGTGCTCTATCAGGAAGGCAAAACGTCCCAGGCAATAGCATCCCTGGACGAATCCCTTGCCCATGACATGATGGAGATCAAGCATTTCGCTCGAAATTGCCTCTTTCTCGGTGATATCTTGGCATCCAGACACGACATGTCCAGTGTGGACAGAGCCATTGGCGTTTGTCAGGGTGCCATTGCGAAATGCTCGGAAACCCTCGAACGAGTCATTTCCACTGAAAGCAGCAGCGGGTTCCTGAGGGCCTCCACAGGGAGTGGAGGTGCTGACAGCCCCGGCAAGAGTACGACAGGAGCAGCGTCGACCTCGACTCTTTCCGGTTCTGCCTCGACGACTACGGTGGCAAGCGGCTCTCTCACAGCCACCGCGGGATCCTACGCGTCATCAGTCTCGGCCAACTACCCGCCTTGCTTGAGTCTTGGTTTACTGGATGAGTTGGTGTTGGTGAACCAGCTCAAACTACAGTTGCAGCTGTTACTGTTTCAAAAGCAGACCATCCTAGTGCTGCAGCACAAATTGCATGGCTTTGCCAAGTATCGAAGTATCCAGGCAAGTGTGACTACACTATGTGAGACGTTGCAGACGCTTTTGGAGCACCCGATGCTGGCAAGCACCTGGCAACAGCGATTTGGGAGCCAACTCCTTCAGTTTGTGGTGTTGATGCGTTCGTCATTTGCGGCGGCTGGGCTTTTGGATGGCAATGAACGCCAACAACAGGAATTGCGTTCGGAAATGCTTCACGATGCCAACCATTGTCTGATGAACGCGTACGCGACACTCACAACCCAATTGGTGTTCTTCACCAAGGTCAATGGGCCATGTATACCGTTCCATTCGACGTCTTCCATGCCTGTTCCGACACCTGCCCAGCTTCAACCCTCGCTTATGATGAGCCAACTGAAAGCTTGGGGCTTTGTGAACCCCATCGAGAAGCAATTGGCGTTGTTGCAGCACCAACTGGCTCAATGCCAACTAGCGTTGCATGAGAAAACAATTGAAACCAAACGCGAGATGACCTGGTACACTTTTGAACGAGACTCGCAAAAGTCCATCGTGGAGCTCTGGCTCACTCGCACCGACGCCGCCAACGCGAGTGCCTCCCGAGAAGAAGAAGAAGCGATGCTAGGTGTGGCCAATGCACTTGCCATGAGTTGTAGTGCACTGAATGTGTGGCAGCAAGCCACGGGAACCAATAACCATGGACACAAGGCACTCGAGGAATTGCACGCGCTGGCCATGACCCAGAATGCCAGTTGCATGCGGCTGTTGGCCAGTGAAAGGGAAAAGAAATACTGGCAACGGACGCTATGGACCAGTTTTGTGTCAGCGGAAGCCAAGCATACAACGTGGGCCACCTGCACCACCAATCTCACACCAGCAACCAGTAGTTCGTCGGGCACCGGTGCCAGCACGGAACCTGCGCCGTCACCTGTGGCTGGTGGTAACCATCCTGCTGGAAATCACTCCGATGGTGCCGGGGATCTCAGAGCAAGTGACTCGGGGGTTGTTGCACTTCCGGCCAGTGTAGTTGAGAATCTCTTTGATGGCGGCTCCAAGTGGTCGTTTTCGGAACAAGAAGTGGCGCAATGGCAACAACAACACCAACAGACCATTACAACGCTGCAAAGAGCCTTTGACGTTGCGCTCGAGAGTCGCAACTTGGCGTTGATGCGCAGAGTCGCATTGGAATTGCTGCAGTTGCATGGCTGTGTAAAGCCTCTGGAAGCCATCAAGTGTCTGCTAGTATACCAGAGCGTGTGCGCGAGCCAGACAATGCTGCAGCTGTTTGACCTGTTCGCCCTGGACGGCAACCTGCAAAAGGTTTTCATGCGAAGATTGCAGCTTCTTGGCAGTGTGTCATCTGGTGGGTGCCTGGCATCCCAGTGCTATGGGGTTTCCGACTCGCCAAGTGCTCCACTAGTGTTTGATGGTATTGCTCAGAGCTTTTTGGAACAGCAAAGCGAAGCGTATCGTCGTGCCATGGCGTGGTGTCTTCCCCATGGCAATGTGAGCAATCTGGTCAACGCGCTGCCGTCCAATGTGCGTGTGATGAGTCTGCAATTCAACGAGACCATGCAGTTTCTGTATGGCACATGCTTCAGCACCAGCGCCAGTGCCATGAACGCCAATGAAAACCCGATGGGCATCAAGCATTTTGCGTTTGGTCGCATGGAGTTTCCGACGCGCAAAGTGCATTTGCTGCGTGAACTGCAACGGCGCGTTGCAGAATGGAGGCGTTCCCTGCAAAATCATCTGGCAGCCTCCAAGCCAGCAACCAGTTCTGGTACGGATGGTGCTGCTTCGCATGGAACGGAAGAAGCCAAGGAGTCGAGTGGCCGTCAAGACACGTACGATCTGGAGGCACTGCACCACGAACTGATGGAGTTTATGACCAAATTTCAGGTCAAAGCCAGTGACGAAGACGAACCACAAGACAAGGACAAAGACGAAGCCCACGCCACCACGGCGGTACCAAAAGAACCAGCTCCAATGTCGAGGTCTCCGTCGAATGCATCACTTTCGCTGGGCCATCAGGACGGCACACCAAGCATAACTCCAGTGACGTCTGAGGCAACCCTGCCAGAGCCACTTTCCTCCCTGGCCCATGCCATCGCCAATCTCAATCCTCAAGAAGATCCCGTTTGGGCCGCTCTGGAACAATTGGAGCGCGAGTTTAACAGCATTGTCCACGACACGTGGTCGCTTGTGGCGCCACTGATGTCACATCCGGCCATGAAGCAAATGCTTCGCGATCAAGTGAGCAACAACTGCCTGGTGCTTTTGCTTGACGAACAACTTGAGATGCTGCCGTTTGAAGCGCTCCAAGTGTTGCAACAGGCAGAAAGCGTGTGTCGTGACTTTTCCATCCATTTGTTGGCAGCACGAAGTGCCGCAATCCGAAATGTCAGTCTCAAACGCGACGACATGCGCTACGTGGTCGATCCGTTTCACGACGATGCCATCGAGAAAGGAGAGCACCACCACCACACTGGGGTTGCAGCAACTACTGCAACCACGGGTGCCCCGACCACCGGAGTGCCAGGTCACCAAGCACCATCTCCAACTGGAACCAGTGGAAATGCTTCAGATCCACAGGCTGGTGCTCCAAGTGCACTCGCAGGTGGAGAAATCGGCGCTCCATGCATGCATTCCATTGCGATGCAGCATTTCAAGCGATCTGGTGCACCGTTCACCACTTGGAAAGAGATTGGAGGGCTAAATGACGGTAATACGACTACCAATGCAACCTCCCCACCCACGGCTCACCCCGCGACCAGCGTCACCGGCGCCGCCAGTAAGAATACCTTTCCGTCGACACTTCCTCCGGCAGCAATTGAATGGCAAAATGCACTCTTGACGCGCAAAGGAGGCGGGATTTTCTACTTGGGTCCGCACCATCTGTTGGCCGGCACGTTGTTGCTACCCAGCGGCTTCCTCGTGGGCATGAATGTACCCAACTGCCATGTGTTGATCAGCCTCGATCGCACGGAAAACCACAGAACTCATCGACGAAGCCAACAGCATCAACAAGCCGAACGCAACACCACGATGATTGCTGGATACGAAGCCGCCACGGAAGCCAGTGCCACCAGTTTGGCCAAATTGCTGGGCGATGATCCGGTTGTGGCCAGCAAATTGTTCTCCATGGCCGGCATCAATGTGCTCGTGGCCAACCAATGGGCCTCGTCGTTTGCTGCCAATCGACGGCTGGCCAATGGGTTGTTGCTCAACATCGCCAAAGGATTCCCATTGGCCAAAGCCGTCAAAACCATCGGCGACAAGGCAACTCCACAACTGCCAGCGAGTTTGTTGGTTGGCAAAGCCACTGGGGCAGCTTCGTCGGGACTCACTGCCAAAGACCTTGCTGGCAGACACTTGAAGAACCAGATTCGCTTCAATCCGGTCATATTTGGCGTGGGGTTTGCCACGCTTTGAGCTCTTGTTCTTTTGTCAGTCAAGAGAGAGAGAAAGAGTAAGAGAAAGAGAAAGAGAGAGGAAGAGGAAGAGAGGGACTGGTTGCATGGTAGACGGTTGCATGTTCTTGTTCAGTTCTTGTTCATTTTCTTCTTTTCCGTTGGTGCTCTCTCCACAAGAGAGAGAAACTTTCTCTTCTTCTTCTCCACTCTTTAGGCTCTTACTGTCTGCTGACACAGGTGTGTGCGGTGGTGGTGTTGGTTCTGGAGGAGAAGGGCGACGGCGACGACGACGACGACGACGACCATGGGGTTTGGTTGGTACAACGCTACACTTCACGCTAACGTCGCTTTTCCTCCCGCAAAATCGCACAACGCTTCTGGTATCTGTACCAAAACGCCGCATCCAGATGTGGCGGTGTCAGTCAGTCCATATTTGACAATCGCCCAATCGGCAACACTTACTCGTCATATTGGCACTTTTCATAGGCATGACGCAAATCCTGGCACTTCCATGGCATATACAGCGTTTCTCGTCGGCATTCGTTCAGCGGAATCAACAGCCCGGCGCAGCGATCACGGTAGTTGAGTGGGATCCGCGCATCGGCCATTTCCTGGCGAGTGGCTACGCGCGAGACTATGACAGAGCGTCATTGCGCCATTCAACACATCCACCATTCAGTCAGTGAGCTGAGCCATTCAGCCATTCAGCCATCTTCTGTCATTCAGCGCAACGCACTCTCTTCGTGGTGTCCTTGGGTCATTTTCGTTCCTTTTGGTTTCCTCCTGCGGTCTCTCGGTTGTCACAAAGCCAAAGCCACTGCAAAAGAGGGAGGGGATCCTTTTGGGCCCTTTCTATGTGGGCACCAAAATAGTGTGGTGCATGGTGTGACCTATCACCCGGCATGAGTACGATTTGATCAAGTACGATCCTCATTGTTGAGATAATCCTTGAAGTCGTCGTCGCATATTGCCACTTGACGGTGGCCGCCTAGAGGTTCTTTTGGCTGTTCTGCCATTTCCACAAGAAAAACACAGAGAACAAACGCCAGAGCCATGAGTGATGGAAGTTGGGGTGCGCACAGTTCGTTGTATGAGCGCGTGTTTGCCAGCAAAATGGTGCAATTCGCACAGGATGCGTTGGTGCTGGCCAATCTTCCACCAAAGGCCAAATGCCTGGATGTGGGCTGTGGGTCCGGAGCCATGGCGTTGCTCGCGGCGCAAGCCGGCCATTCGGTGGTCGCCACCGATTTCTCCCCTAAAATGGTGCAAACATTGCATGCCAAACTAGTGGCAATGACGACGGAAGCCACGGATCGCGTGACCACTGCGGTGGTCGACGGACAAAGCCTACAAGGTGTTGACGACAATTCGTTTGATGTGGTCATGTCCAACTTCGGCATTTTTCTATTTCCAGATCGTCTGGCTGCATGGAAGTCGGCAATGCGCGTGCTCAAACCCAATGGCATTCTCGTGGCGACCTCCTGGGATGCCGGCATTCCCCCATTTCGAGCGATTGCTCGTCTCACCCAACTGAATGCTTCCGCCAATCCTGAAGCGCCACAACCAGAAGTAAAGCCGTTCAACGCGACACTTAACGCTGACACTTTCCGCCAAGAAGTCGAGTCGTGCGGCTTCGATCAGGTAGAGATGGAGACCATTCACCATGAACTCGTGTACGCTTCAGGTCAGCAAGTTCTGGAAGCGTCGATGGACAATCCATTCAGCGATCAATTGCGTAATGGTCCACAACCCGAAGCGTCGTTTGTGTTTCTGGAAGAGATCGGTGGCAAAGCGATTCCGCGGAGCACGCCATTGCAGCAGTCTTTGGCGTATCGGAAGCCACTGCATCATTTGGGCACCGCCCATGTTTGTATCGCGAGAAAGCCAGCCCATTGAATCGCCAACTGTACGACTCTCGAGTCAAACGAAAGAAAGACAGAGAGAGAGTATATTGGATTAACTCAACCAGTGTTTCGTCATCGTGAGACGACGAAACACTGGTTGAGTTAATCCAATATACTCTCTATGTTTGTACGGGACTTGCGTCCGTGCTTGTTGTAGACTGCATGATGCTTGACCAAGTCGACTTACAAATCAAAAGCCCAGCAAGTAGTCAAGTGTGAGGTACTCGTTCGGACCAAAACAGATCTAATCATAAGCCATCAACAACCGCATAATGTTTACGCGTACCCTCTCACTTGCTTCTCGCATCTGTTTTTGTGTCTCTAGTCTTCATCAATGGGTCCACTTGGGTCAGGAATGTACTCGGGGCCTGTGAACTCATTGGCGTCGCCGCTCAGTCGTCTCGAAGAGCGCACCGTGGTTGGGGCATTGGAGTTTCGGGAGGCAGTTGGTTGCTGTTGCTGTTGTTGCTGTTGTTGCTGTTGTTGCTGGTGATTTCTGGCTGGCAACTGTATGCTTCGGTAGTAATTCAGGTTCTCTTCGTCTTCGTCATGGCTGGCTTTCTTATAGGCACTGCGAATGGTGGGCGTAGCACGCTCGTCGTCCTCCATCGCTGACTGCTGACTCTTTTGGAAGTGACCAGGATGATGAACAGGGTTTCAAGAGGCCTTCAAGATGGTGTGGCACGATGGATCTGCGACACACCAACAAACAAGGGCGCTCTATTTGGAGGTAATCAGACTGATGCTTATGTTGCGCAATAACCGTTCCCCAGCGGTATACCGAGTAGCTGGTGTGGTCCACGCATTTAAGCAACATAACTGGACCCAAGGGCTTGACACCACACGAATCTAGGGATCAAGGAAAGCCAAGGCCAAAGCATAGCCGTCAACTAGCAGTCACCTCCGTTTCCTTTTTGTCAAGATGATGCAAGCTCCTGTGATGGTGTTGAGTGAGTTGTTCCTACATCAAAAGAAAGTGTTTTCTCTTGGTGTTGTGCTCATGTCTTTTTTTGCGTGTGTTTGGCTTTTGGAAAGACACCAATACGCGCCGTGAAACTGGCCGCACCGCACAACTCAGCAACATCGAAGCCGCCAAGGTAATGAAAGCGAATCATTTCTATATCAGTCAATATGCGCCATATAGCTGATTGGTATTGCATCAAACCCATAACAGGCCGTTTCCGAGATTGTACGCACCACCCTGGGACCTCGCTCCATGCTCAAGATGCTGCTGGACCCGATGGGCGGCATCGTCATGACCAATGATGGCAATGCCATTCTTCGTGAAGTCGACGTGTCCCACCCGGCCGCCAAAAGCATGATCGAATTGAGCCGTGCGCAAGACGAAGAGGTCGGCGATGGCACCACGTCGGTGATTATTTTGGCCGGCGAATTGCTGGTCGTGGCGGAACCCTTTTTGAACCATCAGATCCACCCAACCGTCATCATCCGTGGCTACCACATGGCGTTGGAAGCCTCTTTGCAGATCTGCAAGCAAATGGCCCGTGAAATTGACATTCAGGACAAAGAAGAAATGCGTAAACTGATTCTTTCGTCTGTTGGCACCAAATTCTCGCCAAGAATTGGCAATCTGGTCAGCGACCTCGCGCTCGATGCCGTGCTGACCGTGGTGCGCACCACGTCGAGCGGCAAGAAAGAAGTTGATGTCAAGCGCTACGCGAAAGTGGAGAAAATCCCCGGCGGTGAATTGGAAGACTGTCGTGTGCTCAAGGGAGTGATGTTCAACAAGGACGTGACCCACTCCAAGATGCGTCGTCGTATCGAGAACCCACGTGTGCTGCTGCTGGATTGCCCTCTTGAATACAAGAAGGGTGAAAGTCAGACCAACGTGGAGCTCACCAACGACGAGGACTGGAACACGCTGTTGCGTCTTGAGGAAGAATACATTGAGAACCTCTGCGCGCAAATCGTGGCCATGAAGCCGGACATTGTCATCACGGAAAAAGGTGTCTCGGATCTCGCACAGCACTACTTTGTCAAGGCCAACATCACGGCGTTCCGACGCTTGCGTAAAACTGATAACAACCGTGTTGCCCGTGCGACCGGTGCGACCATTGTGAGCCGCGCGGACGAGATTCAGGAATCGGACATTGGTACCAACTGCGGACTGTTTGAAGTGCGCAAGATTGGCGACGAGTACTTTGCGTTTTTCGAAGAATGCGAGAACCCCGGCGCCTGCAGCATTTTGTTGCGTGGTGGAAGCAAAGACGTGCTGAACGAAATCGAACGCAACCTGCAGGATGCCATGCAAGTGGCTCGCAATGTGGTGTTTGAGCCATTGCTATTGCCAGGTGGAGGTGCCACGGAAATGCGTCTGGCCCATGAACTTAAGGAAAGGGCGTTGGCCGTGGAGGGCATTGAACAATTCCCGTTCAAGGCTGTCAGTGAAGCGTTGGAAGTGATTCCACGCACTTTGTTGCAGAACTGTGGCGCAGATGTGGTGCGAGTGATGACGGCTCTGCGAGCAAAGCAGGCCGAGAGCCAGGAAGCCTGCGGCATTGATGGCGTCACGGGTAAGATCACCAAGTCAGAAGAGTTGGGTGTGTGGGAACCCTTCCAGGTCAAGACCCAATCCATTAAGACAGCAGTAGAAGCCGCGTGTATGTTGTTACGAATTGATGATATCGTGTCAGGGCTCGCCAAAAAGAAAAACTGAGCAACAACTGTCCGAGTTTTAACAAGCAATCCAAAGGGCAACCATCTTTGCTTTCAGGTTTTGGCGAGGTCTTCAATGCTGCCACACTCAACTGATGGCCGTGATCAATCAATCACTGGGGATTAACATCACGGATGTGACTGTCAAATCCCGGTGAGTGCCACTGACTGAGAATCAGACGCGTTCGGGTCAAGAACACTGCACGAAGTTGAAAGCCTCGTCGCGTGGTGCTCTCCCATGGTCTGTTGTCCCAAGCAGCTCTGGGGAGGGTGGCTTGAAAGAGAAAGCTTGACCCCATGAACCAAGCCGACCACGCCATCAAGTTGATTGCCAAAGACAGCAGCACAAGCATTGTGGTGCCCTCCAATCCCAACAATCCTCTGCAGGAGATTGACAAGGTATGACTATGTCTGACGAGATCACCCTCTTGAAGGATGCAATTCACGCTTGAGAGTGTGTGTGCCCGAATGGGATGCCGGTTTCATTGACTTGGAGTGTGAAGTGCTGAGGGAGCTGATTGTGGCGGCGCAAGACTTGGCAATCAAGCCGTCTCTGGATTTGGCGTGTGCCAAAGTGGCCAGCAGGATCAAGTGCAAGACCCCGCTTGAATTAGGAGCATGACTGAACACGGAACAGGACTCGCGGTAGAAGAAGAAGAGGAAGAGTCGATGAAGAAAACAAACGGCGTTGAGAGGCATCAAGGCCACCGTGCCAGGTAAAGCGAGCGATCGAGCGAGTGAGAGCAACGGTGATAGAATCCATAGGCGACCTTTTTAACACGAGAACTGGTGTTGTGCCCGGCGGAGGAACCAAACAAAGGTGACATACCGCAAATCTGGTTTCCCAACATCACCAGCTCAATGCTACGAAGAGTGATTGACTTTTCGCTGCACCATTCCAACACTCCGCTACAGCAGATTGACAGGTAACCTGAAACGATGATCGCATGGCTTGGTTTTCTGGAGTTGTTGGCTTGGCAACTCTCCATATCCCGGTAATCGGATGATGGTGGCTGTGTTCGGTGGACAATCAGCCGTTGAGAGGCTCAAACAGAAGGGTTTGTGCCTGAATGTGGTGCCGAGGTCATTGACGTGGAACACCATGAGCTGTTTGAATTGAATCTGGCGGCCCAGCACTTTGCAATCAAGTCGTTGTTGAATCTGGCCTGGGTCAAAGCGGCCAGCCTGATCCGCCACCAAAGAAATGCAAGAGACCTTCAACCTTCAACGGGAGTACATCGAAGAAGAACTGCAGTAGCGACGTGAAGAAGTCGAATGATCTATACTTTGGGCGGACTAATTCGGATTTTGGATCTGCATCTCTTGCCCCACCACAGACGGATTCTCCGTCATCTTCCCGTTAACCCTCCAAACAGGATCAAATGAGATCTCATAAGATAACCAACACACAACAGAAGAGGACGATGAATCTACACGCGTTCATCCTCGAGTATTGTGGTTGCGGGGGAACAGGTCTCTTGTGTGCGATCCATTTCTCCAAGACTCCATCACTAGGGCGACTCTTCAAATGCCACACCACAATGCCTGACTGACCATATTCACAGGCACTTGCCTACGAATCCGTCCCAACCTCCGCAGTTTTGTATGATTGAATCCTAACATCCACTCCTTCCCGCATTAAAGATCATATCTGACCAATTCAAGTTGAAGCATCTCATCCTACTCACTTGATGCTTTTGTCAGTTGTGATCTCAACAGAGCAACCGCAAACGAAATGGTTTCTCACAGTGCAATTCACTTGGCACGGACACCACATGATGCATGAATCGGACCATCAGCTGAACCAAAAAGACTTGCATGACCAGCCGGCTGGGCAGGGGAACCAAAAAAGAAAGTGAACAAAGACACGATTCACGAACCAGCTTGTCTTATAAGAGCTTTTACCAAAGCACCAAACAATTGCTTCTGTTCAAAAACCAACATCAGTTGCTTTCGAGTCAACCACGCGGCGTTGGGAATCCTCATCTGCCGCTGAATCACTCTCTTTTCCGTTGGTGCGCCAACTGGCTTGATCGCTTGGTTTGACTTGTGTATACAACAGGCCGTTTTCTACACGCCACCTGAACTTACAGTATCCATTCCGTACGTAAAAACAATGTGGCACACACCAAATTTGAGATAAGGCGGTGTGGGTGGTGTGACAATCCGCAACAAGCAGCCACAAAAGAAAAGCTGAACGACAACAAGCAGCAACAGGTTCTTCAAGCACAAAGACACCAATTGAGAATGCATGCAGGTTGGATGGATGGATGGATGAGAGCTGAGCGTACGAAAAGTAGGAATCAAAGTGAATGAGTGATGCCGTTGTCTCCCTCTTTTTGGGACGCCAAGTGGTTTGCAGGGCTGTCTGTTTGGCTGTTGGATTGTGTGTATGACGTCAATTCACACACGACACCTACACAGGTTTTCTGAAGCACAAAGCGCAAGCCGACTCCTGCTGTTTCAGTGCAGGTCGCTCTGGGCCGCGCATCAGCAGGAGCAGCTGGTTGCAGTTGTCGATACGGCAATTGCCTCGAGTTCGTTTGATTTGCTGTTGTCCATTAGCCATCTGGGGCAAGACCATAATCCCAGTCTGTGACAAACGATGGATAGAATCCATGCAAACACCAAACCAGCCAGCGCGGGAGACTCACCCATGCGTACTTGCGTTTCTTTTTGTCAGTTGATACATGTAATATGTCGCTACTGCTGCTGGCTGTTGCAATCAATCAACAAGCTTGATCCTGGACTCTGGCGACCAGCATGTGCTAGAAGCCCGTGCCAGACGTGTCGGTCATCTGGTCGATAAAGGGTCATCGTGCGTGCCGCGTGCCAAAAACCAACACTTGTTCAGCAGAGCGCATGCCCAAGAAGAAAACGTCACTCGGCAGTAAAAAGATGATCATCGTGGGGCAGGAACCCTACAGCAATTGCTGTCATTCGCCTGCTGCGTGACTTGTCTTGGTCCAAACAACCCGACAGATATCCATGTGGCTCTGAGAACTCGTGAGCGAGAGGCGTCTGATGCCACCAGAAGAATCTGAGGAGCCAGACAGTTTTAGTTTTCCGCCAATCAGAGGCACCCATTTCCAGTGGTAAAGACACACAACCGGAACGTGTGCTTGACGCCTCGGCGTTGCCCTGGCAAGTTGAACTGCAGGGATGCATTTTGGCCAATGACCGTGCTGGATCCGCCGGCTCTTTAAAAAAGGCGAAACGTTTGGTTCCTGTCTCCACCAATCATGAAGCCACGAGTCTCTTCAATACAAAACTCCTGCTTGTTGGGGGCTTTCTTGGGAATTCCCGATTTCTCATTTTTCGGAAAACATAGAATCGCAAAACAGCACAGAAGAAAAAGAGAAAATCAATCCACCATTTGGACTTGAATTGAGTATGGCTGGGGGACGGTTGGGGTTGAAGCCCTTGTTGCTGGGGGAAGAGGCTTGGAGCGATGCGAATTGACAGGTTATTGAGTTTGCCCGACTCCCAGACGTTGAAGTTGGGAGACTGCAAGAGCACAGCCCCAAGCCCAAGGTGGAGGTGGCAATTCTGGGAGCAAGAGAGTGGTGGCGTTCCCATTTAGCATTTTGCAAGCTCAAAGACAAGAACCAAAGCCAAGAACTGGAGCCAGTCTCGCTGTCTGAAACCAAAAGCAGCAACAACAAATACAAACCAATTGAGTCAGCATGTTTGAACAAATCCGTCGTACCCTCTCCAAGCCATTTGTGATGTCCGAAGAACAGACCCGTGTGGCCGACTCCAAAGTGCGCACTCCCAGCACCCCGGAACTGGCCCGTCAAGGATCCGATATCTCGACCGCTTTTGAACGCTCTGGCTGGAGCTTCATCTAGACGCCCCCACCCGCCTTCGCCAAAGTGTGCTGGAGATCCCACCGCCTGAAAGTGATCGATAATCGCTTTGGGTTTTGAAAATGGTGTGGTTGCTCCTTGGTGAATTTTGAAGCCACTTTGCGCGTTTTGTCTCTGTTGTTGGGAACCAAAACAACACTTGTTTGTGTTTGGTGTCGCCTCTCTTTTTGGCGCTTTGAACTCGCGTTCATTTACACTGCGTGCTCATTGTGGGCTTTTCGCGTTATCAAATAGCGCCGAAGCAAAAAGCCGCAGGAGTTTGAAACTCCAGAATTGTTGGTGATCGATTTTTCCCCCTCGCCGTGTTTAGGAAAAGAAGACAGCAATTGGTCCAGGGAGATTTATTCGCGTTGGAACGTTGTTGTCTTGTGCATGTGGTGTTAGGATTTGTATTAGTTAGTGAAATGAAAAAAGGAGAATGGATAGAAGAAAGAGCATTTGGCCTTTTTGTTTGCTTTTCGTTTGTATCATCACATGTATGAAAAGACACGTTCGCCGTCCATGGAAAAACGACGAGCAACACGTGACCTCAGCGTGTCATACGAACAAGTCCGCTACACCTGACTACAACTCGACCCCAATACAAGGCGGTGTCCAAGCTCAGAATCAGATCCACCTGATGCAAATCTAACACCTCTTTCGTGTAGGCTCGCTTTTGATTCTTTCTGCATTAATGTCGCTTGTTAGTGGAATCTGTGGCGATCTTGTCATCATTCTTAGCTTCCGAGACTGCTTGCTGGGTGGCACTTCCTTCTGGATCTCTGCCAATTTCGACAGTCCAGTGGTCTGCGTTGGGCTTGAGGTTGGAGTACATGGCCAGTTCTTTGATGCCTGCCCGCGCCGACGCCAACTTCATGGCAATCTTCTTGTCATCTTTCAACGATTTGTTGGCGTGGAACTCATGTTTGATTTCCTCAATGATCGACTGGCGCTTGATGCTGGGGAACTTGGCCGCCAGCTTGAGAATCGTGCGATATAAAGACACCACTTGCTTGCTCTGTTGTGCTGCTGTGAGGGCCATGTTTGCTTTTTCTGGTTGCTCTTGTGTGGCTGGAAAAGTTGTTATGTAACTGATACAAACTTCAATAGACTGCATGCGAATTTCAGCCAATCATGTGGAGAGCAGTGTGTCGACCTTGGCTTGTTGGGTATGCTTTGTGATGGTAGTGAGTGATGGTCTCGACCTCAAGAGAGTGTAGTACCGTGTGTGCCTGAACCAAACGGCCAACGAATCGATCGAATCTCGACGAAAGCCTTGGGACGCAGCTTTGGGGTGTGGCGTTTTCTTGGCGTTGGTCTTCTCTTCGCTTTCTCTTCCTCCAGCTTTCTCTCCGCTTAGATTACGTTGCGCTGAAGTCATGGGGACCAGGTAACAAGAAAGCGACGAGGAGCAGTGTTGGTGGCTCATGTTATGACGGCTGGGTGTCAGTCTGAATCTTTCTTTCCACCAAATGATGGCTCATGATGTGCTCTGTGGCGAACATGACCAACGGTTTTATCTCATGGTTTGTTTCATCTTGCACAATAGAAATGCAGTGCGCAACGTCGGCAAAAAGAATGGCCCTGGGCGCAAAAATGTACGAAATGTTTCTGCTCCGTTGGATCCAACAGCCTATTGATGGTGGCTACTGGCGTTTGTGATTTGCGTTGGACGCATACGGAGCAGATCAACGTCGATGAGCCCATCACGACGCGAAACGGCACGGTCGCGAATTATTTATTGAATTTCACGTTGCCGGAACGCGAAAAGCCACAGCATTTTGTGGCTCGAAAAACCAAACACACTCCCACGAGAACCCAAAAAGAGTTCTTGCACGCCAAGTGAGTGGATGCGAGTAGCCGATGAGTATCGACGATGATCTATGTCTGATATTGGAATCTGTTACCGGCTCCAATAGCTTTCGCTTTGTGATTGCTCCATTGCCAGACCATTATGCGCCGTGCACATTTGACGCAGAGGAACTCACGGAGTGTAAGCAAGCGGCATCAAACCTCCATTCCTTTTGGTGCAACTCGAAACGCGTTGTGAAGAGAAAATCTCATTTTCTTGGCTCTGTTGCTTTTGCAGGGACAACCGTGGAGCAAGTTTTGCTTTGGTTGGATGCTAATCATGAACTGACTTGTCCAATTTGCCTGGATGAGTTCCATGTGCCTAAGATCACGCGTTGTGGCCATATTTTCTGGTAAGCGATTGCATGTCTGGTCTGTGGTGTGCCTTGATCGCAACTAATATCCGCCGTACATCAGTTGGTCCTGTATCTTGCGATACTTGTCGATGACTGACAACTATTGGCGTCGCTGTCCCATGTGTTTTGATTCCGTTCAGAAGACGCATCTTCGAAGTGTGCGGATTGAACGTGTCGCGTTACCACCAGCTTTGCAGTCGACTGCCACCTTTCAGTTTCTTCAGAGGCGACGCGACAGTTTGTTTCCTCATTTGCGCAAGCGTCCACTTGCTCAACTGGCAGGTGAATCCAGTGTCCCCATCGTTACGGATGAAGATGCACGGTTTTGCCGCATTTTGCAAGCCACAAATGACTACTTGACCCAACTATTCGTGGAAGAAATGCATCAACTACAGCAGCTGGAACAAGAAATGAGAAGCTCGGGTGACTTGGACTCGATTCCGTTTGTAGAAGAAGCCATGGCGTATCTCTCCAAGCGATTGGCTGCAAAAGAGGAGTCGTCACAGGAGCCGCCGTCGTTGACCACAGAATCATCGCCGGCTGCAGCTGGTTCAGCGGGATCAAACCTACTGAGTGCTTATGGGAAAGCAAGCAAGAACAACAGGAAGAAACAACACCAGCAACAGCGCCAACACCAACCGCAGTCTATGGGTAGAGGAGCTGATGGAAGCTACTCGTTTTATCAAGTGGAGAACGGAAGTTATGTGGTGCTGCATCCGCTCAATATGAAGTGCCTGCTAAAAGAGTTTGGCGCGTTTGGGGACAAGGACAAGCACCATAGTGAGAGCCAGGAGAAGGAAAAGCAGGAGCCTATTGGTGTGTCGTCACCGTTTGCTTCCTCAGCCGATGAGACTGCCATGTTGCAGTCATGGACTGATCAGAATGGTCCTGAACAGCATTCTGAAGACCACCAGCATCACCATGAGGAAGTACACGATGTCGACGCGTTGCCGAACCAAGTAACGGGTCGAGTACTGGACGTTGAGCACATCGTGATGGAAGAAGCCATGCAAA
Source organism: Paralagenidium karlingii (assembly GCA_027475765.1). NCBI lineage: Eukaryota > Oomycota > Peronosporomycetes > Paralagenidium > Paralagenidium karlingii. The sequence goes on from JAMFLO010000278.1 coordinate 43,409, forward strand.
AGCGATATCGCTTCCTGGGTCATTTACCAAAGTTTTGCGACTTCTACTTGTGCGAATTAGATCTCAGCGATGTACTGTCCAAGGAGACGCTGCATTGCTTTCGTCACGACCTTAAGAAGCGCTCGAGGATTCGCCAGGCCAAAGCTAAGAAAGAAGCCAATGCGGGGGAAGCTCCAGGATCTGGCGGAACGGGATCTGGATCCGTGAGGTCGCCTATTTGGAAGAACCGTTCGGATTTCAGTCTTGACGGAGACGATGCGTTTTGGCCAGCGCCATCGGAACTCTCAGACTCTTTTGTCGAAGCACTTGCTATTCAAGCGAGTCTGGATGAACTTGATGCATCAATGACAAGTGCTACTATCCCCCATCCCGACTTGGCGAGAAGCCTCAGCTTTGGCTCCTCCAGTGAAGCTGCCCGTCATCTTGGGATGTCAGCCGAGAGTGACAATTCTTTTGCAACCATCACCAAGAAGTCGGGGTATTATCCTGCACTTGGCGAATCCATTGGTCCAAGCTCTGGCGCTGGTTCTAGTGTTGGCGGGGGTTCCGGTGCCACCGAGCCTACGAGGACAGCGACCTGTTGGAACCAACACGTCTTGTCACGAAACGACTCGTCTCCAATCACTCCGGCCACAGGCTCCAAAGCCCCTCGCAAGAAGCACTCGACCAAAAAAGGAACATATCTGTTTTCTACCAACCAACAACGGTCCTATCGATAAAGCCTCCCTCCCCATCGGCAGCAACCTTGTGTTTACATGATTTGTGCTAATCGAATTGTTCAATTTACAAAAAGAAATGGATCGCATTGGGAACAAACATCTCTTCCAATACTGGCTCAGTCTATTATTTTGATAAACATGGATCAAAATAGTGCACGGTACCGTGTGGAACCGTGTGCGCAAAAACTATAAACGCAGAGGCGCCAGGTTTTGAAGTTTCCCTTTGGCGCCATATTCATTTTGTGTTCGCATAGTGTCTCCAAGTCAAGAAAGAGCTTCTCTCCCCCCATGTCCAAACGCAAACGTGGCGTTTCTCTGGAAGAAAAGCGTGAGCGCATCTTGCAGATCTATCACGAGTCCAAGCAGGTTTACAACCTCAAGGAAATCGAAAAGTTGGGTGCCAAGGCCGGCGTTGGTGAGTTTGAAGCGCTAGTTTTCTGTTCCTCTAAGTTATTTCTCCAGTTGCTTTTTTGGGTTGTCTTTGGAACTGACACCAAGTTGTTTGCTCTCGCGTGCTTTCTTGTCTGTTTTGCTTTGGAAAACAAGTGCTACAGACCATCAAAGACGTTAACCAGGCGCTTGTGGATGACGCGCTGGTCGACTGTGACAAGGTCGTCTCTCTCTCTCTCTCTCTCTCTCTCTCTCTCTCTCTCTCTGCTTGATTACAATCACCTACAGTGCCTGACTTTATGGGTTGCACACACAGATTGGCTCGGGTAATTACTTTTGGTCGTTTCCGAGCAAACTCTCACAGCAAAAGCGAGCCAAATTGAAGCAATTGGAGTCTCAAAGCGAATCGCTGACCACCAAACTGACTGCCTTACAACAAGAAATCAAAAAAGAGCAATTGGTGCGCCAGGAAAACCCCCAACGAGTCGACAAATTACAAACACTGGCCCAATTGGAAGCCAAATGCAACGTTTTGCAGCAAAAACTGCACTATGCTAAAGAAAATGACCCGCAAGTACTGGCCAAACTCGAAAGCAAAGTCAAATTGGCCAAAGAAGGCGCCGATCGATGGACCGACAACATTTTCAATCTCAAGTCGTGGGTGGTTCAAAAGCGAAATTGCCCGTCGGCAGAGGTAGGAGCATGGAGCGACATTGGTGTTGTGGTAGTGATGCTCACTCTGTTGCGATTGGTGGTTGATGTCGTAGGTAGACAAATGGCTTGGCATCAAGGATGACTTTGACTATGTGGAGTAGCTTGACTGGCTGCTTGGATGTTCTTCTGCTCTTTGTCTCATCCTGGCATTTCAATGGAAAGTTCGTGCCTTCCATTCTGCAAGGCACGACTCGACTTGTTCCAGTCGTAAACGCCTGCCTGCGTTTCGCACAAGAAGGACGGTTCTTTTGATGGACTGCTCGGATCAACGACGACCAAAATGTGTCATAGTTGCAACGACCAAAACAGCCAGCAAGAGACTATCATATGAAACTCGTATTAACAGGGGACGGGACTTTGCTTACGGCGTGCTATCGAATGAAAGAGAAAGCTATATGGATATACAGACTCGCGCCAGTAGT
>JAMFLO010000279.1:0-45438 GCA_027475765.1 Paralagenidium karlingii
ATCGATTTGATCTCATTCTCGGCATGCCATGGATACGGCAGTACCGACCCAAGATCAATTGGGCAGACTTGACTGTCAAGTCTGTGAATGGAGGCCCTCAAGCCCACTGTCTGGCTGCGACTGATGATCAGTCGAACGCGGATTTGACCGCTCAGGCGAGCGATGGCCCCTCAGCAGTCTCTTCTGCTAAGTCGAGACATGGTCCGACTTTGGACAAGGCGAAGAAGTCCAAGAGTCGTGGTACCGCCCGTGCTCTCGGTGGCAAGCACGCGCGATGTGACTCTCGTGTCGTCCGACACGATGGAGGCGACAGTAACGGGAATGCTACACCCACTGTCGATGAACCACGTTCATTCGCTGAAGCTCACAGCGACGATTGAACATCCAGTGTTGACGATGTTGATCGCGAGCCGGTGTCATCGCCTGACACGCGACTCGTTGCAAGGAAAGTTGGAGGTCGTCGCATGCGATCACCTCGCGCGACGAGAGGTAGTGCATACAGCGCATCGTCCTCTGATGACTGTATGGTGATCCATTGCAATGTCATCACGCAAGTGGATTCGACCACCCATGTTGCGGACCGTTTGGTTACGGTCCAGAATCCTCCAAGGACTGTCAGAGAATTGACAGCACTGCCGCGCTTGACAGCGAAGCAGTTCCTCCGAGACCTGACGAGAGGAAAGATCGAACAGGTCTGTGTGACTGTGACGAATCACAATCGCTCGATTGATGAGCGCGCACACGCGTCGATCGATGTGCGACCCTGCGACCATCTCGGCACGGCAACCGTTCAGGGTCACGGTCCGATGCCCGATGAGCATTAAGAAGATGGATACGAAGCTCCACCGCTTCGAGTCTCAAGGCTGGGACTCGTTGAAGAAGTACTCTCCGTACTTTGACCTCCTGTGGGAGTTCAGGGACGTCAGTCCAGATGAAGTTCCAGCGGAACTGCCGACTGGCAAAGGCGTTCGGCATGAGATTGACCTTATGCCTGGCACAAAGTACTGTGTCACAAGGCAATGGTCTCTGCCTCAACCGCAAGTCGAGGCAATCGACGAGTTTTTCGAGAAGCGAAAACTCGCTGGCTAAGTGCGTGAGTCCAAGTCTCCGCACTCGAGCCCGACTTTCTGTGTTAAGAAGTCGACTGGCGGATGGCGCATAGAGCACGCGTTCAACAAGTTGAACGATGCGACCATCCCGGCTCAAACGCCGATACCGAGAAAGGATGTGCTGATTGACATCATGCAAGGCAGCACGATCTTCAGTGCGATCGATCTGAGAGACGGATTCTATCAGATTTTGATGCGGGAAAGCGATATCCCGCTGACAGCTGTCAGCACGCCAAGCGGAATGTTGTGGGAATGGCTTGTGATGCCACAGGGATTGAAAAATGCCCCTGCAACGTTCAATCGTTGTGTCACAAATTTGTTGCGACCGGTGCGTCACTTTGCACCGAGCTACTTCGACGATGTGTTTAGATATGAATTTCCTAGATCAATGAGACCGTCGAGTGTTCGTAAATATACCAAAATTGTATCATAACTCATCTATTCTAGTAAAAGTGAGTCTATATATAAACACTTTTCATTCAGAACCAACTTTTTATGGGTTCCGAAAACTGGTTCTACGGGGAACCGATACTTAGCGATGCTGTAGTCCCGCAATTCAAATAGGAATCGATAAAATTGGGTAATTCGGGTTCCGAAAAACTGGGAACCGCTAATTGATATCTAGAGCAGTTGTAGTAATGACTTAAGTGCATGAAACAGGTCGGGTTCCGAAGTTCCAAATACTTTTATACTTTTAAAAAAGAGTATATATAGGGGTATGCATATGATAGAATGATAAGCAGTCAGAGCCGGGTTCGAACTCTTTTTCTGGAATTTTGGAACCGTCATATTCACTGCATCAGTCATCAATGACAATCACTCTCGACAGTGATTTGGCAGTTCCACAGTTTCAGAACTGGGTCGATCGGGTTCTCGGAACCGTCCAGAACCGACCCGTCTGATCAACATTCCATCACAATCGATTGAAACGTGATCGAAATGAGTGTTGGTGTTACATCGCGCGACTGCCGTTCACGTTTGAGAGGTGGAGAGCTGTTCTACAGCTTGCAGGTTTAAAACGGAATTTCCGAACTCAGTTCGGTCAGAGCAGGTTAACTCCCGTCTTGGACTTTCGTCGTTTTGTCGGCACTCATGATGACTTGTTCACAAGTTGTAGCGCGGTAGGAGTAGAAGCCAGCAAAAGAAAGAAGTCACGGAGGATAAAGCAAAGAAAAGGTTTCCTTGTTAGCTGTGGGTTTTGACGACAAAGCAAGACTAAACGAAACTAATCGAAACTCTCTGCTTCCAAACCATTCATTCTGTTCGCTTCAGCAAAGACACGATGCCTTGGCGTATGCCAATTCGGTTCCTCTTCGTCTGCGCAACATTGCGTCGCACTAAGCGCGGAGAACCGGTTCGATATTGGTATTTCCGTTGAAATGGCCGTTATCGGGAACGGGCGAAACCGGTATTCCGACTCTCCTTCTCGACGCTTGCTTGGATACAGCACCTTTCGCATGGTTTTTCGCAGTCATTCCCGGGCTTGAGTCTTCATTTTTCTCTTCGGCCGTTGACATTTTGCATAGCCCCTTCATCTTTTGCATTTTGGACTTGTTCAGTGGCTTCGTCAGTAGGTCTGCTACCATCTCATCGGTCGGCAGGTATTCCACTTCAATAATTCCGTTTCGAATCTCATTTTGAATGAACTTGAACTTGATATCCATATGCTTTGCCTTTGAACTGCTCGAATCGCTTGTTAGTTGGCTGATTGCGGCTTGATTATCCACGTAGACCTTGACTGGGAGCTTCACTCACAGTCCGATTTCACACATCATCTCGCGTAGCCCCAGCATATCCCGCACAGCACACGATGTCGCCACATATTCAGCCTCCATAGTCGATAGCGCCACGATTGACTGCTTCTTGCATCTCCACATGAGCGGTGCATCATTCACGAAGATCACACAACCAGAAATCGACTTGCGATCCTTTTTGGATGCCCAATCTGCGTCTGTATAGACCTCGAGATTCATTTCATCTTGGTCACCGCTCGCGCTCACATTGATCTTGTCACCTTTGGTCTTTTTCAAGTACCTCAGGATGGTCTTGCCAAGAGTTTCGTTTCCGACGGTTGGGCTATGCGTGCGTCGAGTCAACTGGTGAACTGCAAACATGATGTCGGGTCTGGTGCATCGAGCGATCCAGAGGAGCGAGCCAGCCAACGAGCGAAAACCTTGGATCTTGTCCTTGCCATGAAGTGGTTCTTCGTTTCGCACTTGTTGGTCTTCATAATCCGTTGCGATTGGTAGTGACCTCGGCTTCGCTTCCTTCATTCCATGCTCTTCTAGCATTTTTTCGATCAGCAACTCTTGATGGAGTCGATACGCATTTTGGTCATCACGCGCCACACGCAAGCCGAGGAAATGCTCTACTTCGCCGAGATCGTTCACTTTGAGTGAGTTCATTTCACTAAAGAAACACTTCACGCGCTCTGGACTGGTCGCAGTGACCAACAAATCATCCACATACACACCCACGATGGTCGCTTGGTCATCGGAAATCTTGAAATACAGACAGTTTTCGGATAGACACCGCTGGTATCCACTGTCTTGAAGCACTCGATCGAGTAATTCGTTCCAAAGCCGACCTGCTTGTTTCAGGCCATACAGACTCTTCTTCAGTTTGAGGACAATTCGTTTCATGTCTTGAGTCTGGAGCTCTTTCATCAGGTCTTGTTCATCCTTGTTGCGTTGAGTTGGGTCACTCATCACGTCTTGTAGAGCCACTCCTTGAGGAAGTTCCATAAAGATCTCCAAGTCTTCATCGCAATCTGCTTTCACATACGCGTTGGGAGTGTCCGCGTGATGCGCTGGGACTTTCCACTTGGAGGCCATGATCATGATGAACAGCGCTGTGTCCATGGTCATCACTGGAGCAAACGTTTCGCCGAAATTGATGCCGTAGACTTGCTCATTTCCGCACGCGACAAGTCTCGCTTTGAATCGCTCCACCGAGCCATCAGCTTGGAGCTTGGTTTTGAACACCCATTTGGAGTGCAATGGCTTGCAGTCTCTTGGTCTTTTGGTCACCTCCCACGTTCCATTTTCTTTGAGGGCGTCAATTTCTGTCGCGATCGCTTCCTTCCATTGCTCCTTCTGATCGGTGAGCATTGCTTCACGGAAAGTCTTTGGGTCCTTGCGCAATACGCTGTTGAGAATCGATCGCATTGTTCTTCCGCGCTCACGCATTGCTCGGGTTCTTGGCCCGTTTGGTTCGGTCGCATTAGTTGAGATCACTGTTTCTTCTGCGGCTGGGACTTCGTCTTCATCTTCGTCGGTGGATTCGGTTTCTTCTTCTTGTTGTCGCTGCTCTAGTTGACGTTTTTGGTCTTCAGTGAGTGACTGGATGTTTTGAACTTTTTGAGTCACAGTCACCACGTTCAAACTTGGTATGAAGACCTAAAATGTGTGATATAGTGCGGTTAAAATCCTGTGTTTCAAACACTGTTTCAAACTCATTGTGAACAAAACAAGTATTCTACAGTTTCATACAAGTGTTGCAATAATGTAGACTGAATGTAAGAACAGTTATGAGTTAGAACGAGTACTAATTTAGGGTCACTTCCGTTACAGTTTAGGTTTATTTAGGTTTTTATGTTAAACTGTGAGGTTTGTCTTGAAGGGACGCGCCTCTTCATGCGCCCTTCAAGCTGCCTTCATATTCAAACAAATCAGAGAGTGTTTTACCTCAAGACTGACAAGTTGAGAGTCTCTCCCTGAACTGAACCTTCTGTTGGCACAAGCTATTCTCCGAGCCATTCTGCGGCCAAGACAAGAGAGACCCTTTCGAGCATCGGCGATAGACACCATAGAGTAAAGAGAGGTGCTGTCTAGAGCGCACCCAGAGGGAAAAGAGAAGTGCAGGCAGGCTGATCGATATCGCCGCCGCACGTATTGACTAAAGGACTGGCAGGCTGACTCTTTGTGTTGTCGCCGCCGTCTATCTGGTTGTGTGAGGTGCACCGGAGTGTTTTGTGACTCTCTCCGCTCCGTGTGTTCTTACTTGGTTTGTGATTCTACCTACTGTGTCACTTCGCTTGCTGGTAAATGGCCAGAGCAATCCACTTGTGGAAAGAACCACGCAACTGCGTAAAGGGGTAACACAGCGTTTGGTGTGAGCGCCCCCGATTGAATTGATTTTTTCAATTCACTATATCACAAATGTATCGGCGACATGCGCTTTGGGTTGGTTCGCGTTGGTCACCTGTTCAACACATAACATGCATACAACACGGCGTCTCCCCAAAATCGCATCGGTAGATTTGATGCAAACATCATACTTCTCGCCATGTTGACGATTGTTCGATGCATTCTTTCCGATTTGCCGTTGCTGATTGACGAGTTTGGTTCTGTGGCTTGACGGGCAATTCCTGCCTTTTCACAGAATAAGTCCACATTTCAATATTCCTTACCTCAATCGGTACGAAGCACTCGGATCTTGCAGTCGAATTGGCGCTCAAAGAACGCCATGAAGTGTTCGAACTTCTTGGTCGCCAGTGCCTTCGTCTTGGCCAAGAAGATCCGGCAATAGTTGCTCTTATGGTCGACAAAGTTGATCATGTATCGGTTTCCTGAGCGATCCTTCGGCGTCATCGGCCCTTTGAGGTCGCTGCAGATCACTCCGCCCACGCGGTCGATGGGTGAGTGTATTCCAGTATCCTTTTGCGCTTGGTTCTTTTTGGGCTGTTTCCCTTCGGAACAGCTAACGCACACGGCTCGGCGATGATCGATGATTCGAATCTTGGAGTCAGGATCCTTCGCCAGGCGTTCGATCGTGTCGTAGCTGAGGTGACCGAAACGATGATGGAAATTGATCAGAGTATCCTCTTGGATGTCTTCGTCATCGGTGGCACCGGCTTGGCGCAAAAGTTGTCGAGTGTCAGTCGGCATCGCGTTGCACATTTGTCAGTAGTTTGTCGATTCTTGTTGATAACTCACGTCAGCATAGAACACATTCTCATGTTTCTTCACTTGAAACAGCTTCGCCCCGTCAACGCGTCGCTTCATTACTCTTCTCTCACCCGAGTAGTCGAGTTGAAAGCCTCTTTTCTTCAAGAATGCCATACGAGATAATGTTGACGGGGAGATCTGGAGAGAAATGCACATTCGATAACTCGATTTCAATCTCAATTCCGTTGACTTGTGCCTGGAGTCTCACGGTGCCAACGATCTTGGCCCGCATCACATCTCCATTCGGTAGCACGCACTCCACATCGCGATCCTCTGGGTTTTCCAGCGCTTGGTAGTCATTTACGAAGTGACAACTGGCCCCACTATCCAGGATCCATCTTTCTCCTCTTGGTACTTCGTCGTGAACATGTTCGACGCGCGTTGCTAGCGCAAACTCCACTCTTTTTCCTTGAGGTTCTTTCTTGGCGTTCTTGAGTGGCTTTTTGTGACAATTTCGAGCGAAATGCCCTGGTTCACCGCACTTGTAGCATTTTTGCTTCGTTCCGAACTCTTCTCATCGATGAAATGCAGTTGTTCACGACTTCGCCGCGTGTCATCCATCATTTGTGCGTATTGCACCAATTCTTCCGTGTGGGCGGCCACATCCATTCGTCTCGCGTCGTATTTGGCCATCAACACTCCTTTCATCTCAGGCAATGCATACATCACGATGTTTTCGATGATGAGCTTTGCCGAGCCCTCCACCAGTTCACCCAGGGCCACCAGAAACAAATAGTGCTCGTTCCAGGTTCTCGTCGGCTCTTTGCCCTTGGTGAAAAGTGTCAAGGCTCTGGTGGACGCCATCTTGGTCTTGAAAGCGTCATTCATCCGGTCGAGTATGTACCAAAGTTGCGGTCTTTCGTCCCACCACTGGTCGACTTGAGAATTGAAGAATTGCTCTGCTAAACCGGCGAGGCAATGGCCCAATCGGTCGACCTTCACTTCTTCACTCCATTTGAGTCCGCACGCTGCTTCAGCGAACGCCACTTGACGCACGAATCGCTTCGCCCACGATTCAAAACCGCTGCCAAGACCGGGATATATCTCTTTTCCATCAAATGGCTTGATCAAGAGCTTCATATCTCTTGCATTCGGTGTTCGGTGTGGTGGACGATAGACCTTTTGGAACGCGGCTGGTTCTTCTCTCTCTCGTGCTTGGTCGAGTTGTTGGTTGGTGAACTCGCGGAAGATGCTCTGCGTTCTTGGGTCTTCTTCGTGTTCTCTTGGAAACACTTCTTCCAGTTCAGTCACATCCATTTTGCCGCGTCGGTTTCCGAAGCTACGCCCGTGGTGCTCTTTTTGGCCTTCCACAATCGATGGCGCGCTTGGGCTTGGGTCACGTGTCTCCACTTGAGTGAGTCTCGTGTCCATTTGAGTCAGTTTGACGTTCAGGCCTTGCAGCAGCTGCACAACCTTACTCACGTCGTCAGTGCGCAAGCTTGATCCTTCTGATCTTTCTTCTTGCTTGGTTTCTTCTGCACTTGGGCTCATAACCTCTTTGACTTTCGTCGTTTTGTCGGCACTCATGATGACTTGTTCACAAGTTGTAGCGCGGTAGGAGTAGAAGCCAGCAAAAGAAAGAAGTCACGGAGGATAAAGCAAAGAAAAGGTTTCCTTGTTAGCTGTGGGTTTTGACGACAAAGCAAGACTAAACGAAACTAATCGAAACTCTCTGCTTCCAAACCATTCATTCTGTTCGCTTCAGCAAAGACACGATGCCTTGGCGTATGCCAATTCGGTTCCTCTTCGTCTGCGCAACATTGCGTCGCACTAAGCGCGGAGAACCGGTTCGATATTGGTATTTCCGTTGAAATGGCCGTTATCGGGAACGGGCGAAAACGCGATCTTCCTATCATCAGAACGCACTTAAACGATTGTGTTAATAGCTGTGGAAGGGTACTTACCCTTGGGTTACACGTGTCGCGTAACCGATGCATAAAAAGGCATCGAGAGACCTCCTAAGCCTTATATATCGATGCTATAATATACTACATGGTACTTGGTACATTAACGCGGTCCAGGGCGAAGTAATGGTATCTGCAAAAACGATGAAGACCACATCAATCACCTTTTCCCAGGTGCCCGTGGCTCTCCACATCAGAAAATCATTACCATCACAGGAACAGGAACAGGAACAGGAACAGGAACGGCACGAAACTTTGATGCATAACACCGTTCTTGCCTCGTCCCGAGCAGCCAACATCACAAGAGAATTGGCATTGAGTTTGCTCCATGTGGAATAGGAGCACCAGCAACTCCCAGACAAGCATGCAATGCCGCATCGTCTGCCCAAATCGCAATGCCGGGATCCTTTTCATCTCCCACCTCCAATCGATCCATCGATCCATCCATTCAGACCAAGTTGCGTCACTACGCGAGTCTTTGTCGTCGAAATTCTTCTTCTATTTCTTCCTTTGAGGCTGTCCCCTTGTTTCGCATGCGCCTCTTTCTTCCACCATGCTGCCATGCTGCCATGCTGCCATGCTGCCATGCTGCCATGCTGCCATGCTGCCATGCTGCCATGCTGCCGTGCTGCTTGTCGTCACCTGCCATGCTGCTTGTCGTCACCTGGCATGCTTGTGTGGCAGCTCTCCAACAGATTCATGATCTGATTGGACAAAAAGGTAGGAAGTCGTGGATACTGTCACTTTGTAATGAAAGGGTGCAGGGGTAAGTAAGCCTTTGAGTATGCTGGTTGGGCCGAACGAAAGTTTTCTCTGCCATTCCCGGTAATTTACGGGTATTCTTTGTGTTTGTGTTCAAAGGCCTACCATAAAGCCCTTGTGCTGAACAGTGCGCACTGTGCTTACCCCCTCATGGGGAAAATTACTTACGGCATCACCCCACCACCTTCACTCATCTGCAGCCACTCCACAGTCTCTACGAAAAGCTCACCAGCCAAGGGCGCAAACAAAGCTTCTCACCACACCAAAGAGAAGAAACCCGCCACACCACACCACCCAAGAACCCAACCCAAAGAGAGAAACTTTGCCTTTCACTCGCAGCAAGCACCAATCACAAAGTGGGATTTGGCTGAAAACCGCAGCGCTCTTCTCGGAACTTTGGGATTACACTTTACTCTCGACTCTCTCGAGCACATCGGCAATTTATTTCAGCACCAAGTGACAGTAGCGCAAAGAATGGCTTCGCTCAACGTGATGGTGTCGGGCTTTGGCTTTGTTCGCGACGGCCCCAATGTTGAGAGTGTGGTGAGTGGTGGATTCTGTTGCTGAAGGTCACAAAGTCGTCGATCCGAGAGCACCGAATGGCTGAAAATGACTAAAAGCCATTATACGTGTTGAAAATGGCGGTGATAGGTTTTCTACGTGAATGTACAGCAAGGCGGCTGTAATAACTGGATGGTGTATCGTCGTTACGACAGTTTTCTTCGCCTGAGCAGTCAGGTACTGCTAGGCTACATTCGAGCCTGCTTTGGGCATGAACATTTTGGCGTGATTGCTGACATGATCCCGTTTGTTTGCCTCTCTTGTGCAGTTGACCATGATCTATGGCTATTTACCACAGTGCCCACCCAAAAGCTTTGATGTCCGCAACCCGGACAGCATCGAACGTGCTCGCTTGGATCTCTCCATGTGGTTGATGCAATTAATTCAGCACGCTTCCATCTATCAGTCGCAGGCTTTTCTCGAGTTCATCAGCTCCGATGCCAATGTGGGTTAGCACGTGTGTGCTGAAACTATTCAGCACTTGTTTTTGCCTCGTGCTGTTTAAGCTCATCCTGGACGTTTGGATGCCTGTGACCTTTTTGTAGATTCCACCTCTTGGACTGCAACCCAATATGCAAACCGCCACCAATCGCACAAACAACATTGGTGACATGGATGTAAGTTTGTAGGGAAGCACGTAATAGTGGATGGGACGGGACGCCGTCATTCAACTGACGGATGTGCATGTGCAACAAACTGCCTGGCTGTAGATGGACGACATGTTTGACTCGTCGAACGACGACGTCGCGGACGAAATGCGCGACGACGAAGTGCTGGGCGGCAACGTCTTTGACTATTCGAAGCCGTTGAACCAGCAGAATCTTCCACCCACCGAGTCTGCAGCCACCACTGACCAGGACCTGGCCCAGGCGGCCTCGGAGCTGTCGAGTTCGTTGGTACGCCCCAAGGAAAAAGTTCAATTGGAAGACTTCACGATGATCAAAGTGATTGGCAAAGGCAGCTTTGGCAAAGTGCTGCTGGTCCGCAAGCGCGACACGGGGCTGATCTATGCCATGAAAGTGCTGCGCAAAGAGAACATCATCAAACGCAACCAGGTCGAGCACACGCGCACGGAGCGCCACGTGCTGGGTTACGTGCGCCATCCGTTCATTGTGGGACTCAATTATGCCTTTCAGACGTCGGAAAAGCTCTACTTCGTGCTGGACTACTGCGCCGGCGGCGAATTGTTTTTCCATTTGGGCAAAGTGCAGCGCTTCAGCGAGCCCCGCGCCCGGTTTTATGCGGCCGAGATCACTTTGGCCATTGAGTACGTGCACAATCTGGACATTATCTACCGCGACCTCAAGCCCGAGAACGTGTTGCTGGATGAAAATGGCCACATTCGCCTTACGGACTTTGGCCTGTCCAAGGAAGGCATCCAGGACGACTTTTCCGGCGCCAACTCGTTTTGCGGCACGCCCGAATACCTGGCACCCGAGATTCTCAACCGCTCGGGCCATGGCCGCGCCGTGGACTGGTGGTCACTCGGGGCGCTGCTCTACGAGATGCTCACCGGGTTGCCGCCTTTTTACTGCCGCGATCGCGACCGCTTGTTTGAGAAAATCCGCAAAGGAGACCTTACTTTCCCCAAGTATTTGTCGACCAACGCCAAGGATTTGCTTGAGCGTTTGTTGAAGCGCGACCCGACGCGACGTCTCGGCACAGGTCCCGAAGATGCCGGTGAGATCAAGAATCATCCGTTCTTTGCCGAGATCCAGTGGGACGCGCTAGCGTTGGGCCACGTGACTCCGCCATGGCGTCCGTCGTTTTCCGGCGCGTTGGACACATCCCAGTTTGATCGCGAGTTCACGTCCATGCCGGTCGTGAGTCCGGACAACACACCGCGAAGCGGTGTCATGCGCGTCGGGTCGGCGCGGCACAATTTGCGCGATTCGGATCTGTTTCAGGGCTTTACGTACACGGAAGAGAGCCATTTGGAAGATTCGTATCTGAGACGTCAAGCAGCTGCTTCGGGGATGCCGCATCGCACCAATTTATAAGTTCGGCGCTGGGCCAACAGTTCATTTGCGGAGATATGGGACGAGGGGACGATGATCCGACGGCGACGACGGACCAACCAATGGAGAACATGAAGGCAGCCGGGGAGGCGCAAATGGCAGGCAAAAAGGAACGAACGACCTGGTTTTTGAAAGTGTGTTTCGGTAGTTTGTGAAGCGGAGGAGGCAGCTGCTTTTGGGGCCTTTTTTTTTCTTTGTAACTTTATCACTTTTTTGAGAGGGGGCCTTGTGCTTTCACTTGTCTTTCTTCGGTTCAAGCTCCCAATTGGGGTCGTTGGCCGCCGGTTCCCCGCCGCTGCTGCCGCGTTTGGAGGAAGAGGACGAAGAAGCGATGGTGGAGGTGGGCGTGGAAGGCGTTCGGGAGAGCAGAATGATGACGAGTCCGCACCCGATCAGGCCGGCGCCACTGAGCAACATGACAAACCCCATTTGATCCGCATTCAACCATCCGCTTGAAGTGGCTTTGGCGGGCGTGGACGCCGCCGAGGAAGGTTTCTTCTTGGACGCTTGGGGTAAAGAAGAAGCAGGCTGGGAGCTGACTTTGCCCGTGGCGACACTGATACGACGCTGGGCGTCCACTTGGAGCGTCACGCGGCGCATTTGTCCGTCGCGGTCGGTCAACCGCGCGGCATGCAGTAGCACGAATTCACCTGTTACCAGTCATGTTGCCATGCGTTAACCAGCCCATTACCACACATCACATCACTAGCCGTTCAATTCCAAACGCACCTCGTTGTCGATCCAGTCGCACTTTGACGTCATATTTGACTTCTTCCTGGCTGGTCGGCTCGTTGGCCGTCAAAAGCCAATGCAATTCATTCTCATTGGCGTTCGTTTTCTGCTGGTTGGGTGAGAATCCCGTCAGTTCTAATCCGTTGGCGTAGCTCGTGCGCTTGAGTTCGTCGAAAATGCGCCGCGAAAGTGCAATTTCCGCAGCAAACTCGGGGTCTTGGCGTTGGATTTCGTCCAAACTGGCGGTTTGGGGCGCAAACGCATTGTCGTCTTCTTCTTCTTCTTCGTGTTGGTGCTGATGCGGTGGTGGCTGCTGCGGCGCGTCGATACCCATTTCTGCGTGTTTGGCTTGCTGCTCCGCCACCAAACGTTCCATTTCCTCGAGACTCACTTCACGGCTCGAACCATCTGCTTGGGTCAAAGTGACAGTCTGCGACTTTTTGGCAGGGGTTTTGGCATGACCAAACGCCGCCAATAGCCCCAAAAACAGTAGCAGGCAGAGTGAAACATGCACAAAACGTCTGCGTTGGTTGTTTCGTGAGGAAACGCCTTTGAAAAGAGTTTTCAACGCCATTTAGGACCCTGTCGGAGGACTCGTTTCGTGATCCCCACGTGGCGATGATGAGAAAGTGGTGTATTGCCAATGTCACTATCCGATAGGTGGAATAGGTCCTACTCCCTCTGTTGAAGAGCAAAGTGACTCTTATTACCAGGGACTTCAACTGGAGTATCGATATGGGACCAGGCGCTCCGTCATCCCAAGACAAGACAGGCCCAAGCATGGACCAACACCCAAGAGAAATGGACCTCTTCATGGCGGCTTTCTCTCTTTACTTACTCGCTCGTTAAGTGCTGTACATTCGGCTTCTGGTTAGTTCTTCTTCTTCTCTTTCTGTCGCTCAGATCTGTCGGTGTTTTCTCTGCAGGTCAGATGCCCCCATCAATCGTCTTTCTTGTTGAGCACTTTGTGGTCGCCCGAACTGTTGCTGTCACTCGACTTCTTGTTCTTGCTCTTATCGCCGCCGCCGATTCCGCCGCTACCGCAACAAGCTGTCGATGAATTCCACAGCAACAATAGCGCGCCAAAGCCTAGAAGCCCCAACCCGCCGATCACGACAGAGCTGCCCATTTGGTCGGGATTCCCGCCAAACGCCTTCACGAGTCGCTGCACCAACGGCCGCTCCGAGTCCAAAATCTCGCCGTTGGCCGACGGACGAAAGCGCACGAGGCGCTTTGCGTCCACATCCAGTGTGACGCGATGCATCTTGTTGATGCCCGGGCGCAGAATCCATCGCGTGGCCTTTTGGATCGAGAAGACGCCTACAAGACTCAATAGGAACCCGTGAGCCCCAGGCAGCAATCGAAGCAGCATGCTCAAGCTCTACTCACCTCGGTAGTCATCCACCGAGAGCTGCACGTCGTATTTGATCCTGGTGCGCGCCCTGGGCTCACTGGCCGTGAGCCGCCAGTTGAGTTCACGCGGTTTGCCATACACTGGCATCTGGCTCTCGACAGGATTCTGGCGTTTCTTGTGCGCCTCCTTGTCGGTGAACCCCGAGAGTTGCAGTCCGTCGGCGTAGCCGTAGCGTTTGAGCTCCTCAAAAACTTTCTTGGAGAGATCCACTTCATCGGCAAAGTGGAGCTCATTGCTCTGACTGTCGTCGCTGCCCAGTTGGTCGCCACTGCCACTACTACCGCTTCCTCGCGGGTGGCCCTGGCGCGCCATGAGTTCATCCAGGCCAATCTCTTCTTTGGTGCCATCCGCATTGGTGAGCGTGACACGAGGCTCTGCCGTGGCACAACTCATGAGCCAACAGGCGCACACCACTGTCACCAAGAGCGACATCCAGAGCATCCTCTTAGTGGATCGATGACGTCGTGGCCAGTGCCATGCCGTCGCTTGGGGTGCGGTGCGGTGCGATCTGCCGTGTGTCATGGGTTCGCAGCGCTGTCTTTCGCGTTGGCTTGTGGAGGTGCGTCGTGTGGCTTTTGGCATGCGAACGACCTCGAAAGGTCGCCATCATGTCGCCGATGGAATGTTCTGTAACGACCGCCACGCGCAGTGGTACTCCATCAGAAGCCATCCGTCAAAGCCCCACCAGTCAACGTACCCAAGTGCACTCTCTGCTAACCGGAGCAAAAGTAAAAGCAAAAGCAAAAGTCTTTCGTGTTGATCGCGTTGCACTGCTATTCTGACTGCTCAAACTCTCGTTGAACAATGGCAAACAAGCTGTGATACATTTCCTCCGCGTCTTTGTCCCACCACATACCACAGAAATGGTTCTTGGCAACACGGTTGACATACCAGACGCCCTTGACGAAGCGCCGAGGACGCTCTTGATTTGCGTTGCCTGCGGAATCGTCGGGGGCATCGTGCAGGAGCTGGTCGTGGTGGATGGCATCGATCGACATGTGCGACGCGATGCGCTCCATGCTGTCATCAAAGATCGCGGGGTCTGTACTCGAGGGCTCCATACTGAGACTACTCTCCAGTTTGCGCAGTAGGTTTGTCGGATACCATGGTCGAATCATCGACTTGACATTGACCAATCCGTCATTGTGCTCCCACACATGGGCTTCAAACCCGTCAAACATGGGCTCCAACTTCTTGGAATGGCGACGCATGAGCCACATGAGCCCCCACAGGGTCGGGATGCGCGCCACATTGACGCGACGAAGCTGTCGCCAGAGCAAGAAGCCCACCAGCACCACGCCAACGCTCTTCGTCATGCGAGCACCGAGCCATTTCGTCCAGTGAAGCTTGCTCCAAAGATGACGCGACACCAGCCAACTCATGAGCGCCAGCGAGCAAAACTCGGTGAGCGTCTTGGCAGGTGGAACGTCCACTTGGACAGGACATGGGCTGCTGGCGATGCTGAGCAAAAACACTTTGTCCATGTGCTTCATTTGCGAGTTGCGAAGCACCCGTCGCGCCGGCACAAGTGAGTGCAGTGCGCCGTCGCGAGACGCATGCAGCTGGTTGCGATGCGAGAGCACATGGACAAAGCGTTGCGTATGCTGGTGCCATTGGGGCATGCGCAAGTCGTAGATGCGTGCCAGCCACGGAAACATGACCGTGAGCTTGAACCACGTGCCGAGCAACGCGCCTGCGCCGTGGGCAAAGCTCCATTTCGTGATCTCATTGTCGGCGTCGGCGTCAACCCCCATCAGATGCGCCAGAGTGGATCCGCTCAGCGGGCCGGCGATGCAAATGATACTGCGCACCCAGCGATGGTCGCTGCCAACGCCAAACGCGTCGTCGCACAGCAACTGGTACAACTCGAGGGCTGTCGTCGACCCACAGCTGTGCCCAAGCAAATGAACAGGGTTTTCCTGCAGTCATACGGGCGCAGATCATCAGTTCAATTGGAACAGGGGGCAACCCCAGTTGCCAGGCTTGTTCGCAAGCAACAGAACATACCGCACTCCAGGAGGGATGCAACGCGGTGTCAAACGTCCGGCCAAATCGCGCGTGTTCTGGTCAAAACCCAAAGAGATCCACCGCGTAAAACACGTTAGTTTTCGTCCGACTGCTCGCGGCAACGGCAGCTCGTCCCCCGATTCCTCCCCACCAGTCTCCTCGACGTGAGCTTCGCCATAGTCGACGGTGCCACCTCGCAACGCGAAAAACACCTCACAAGCGCGATCGTAATCGGACGAAAGCGTGCCGACTTCGACGATCAAATGGTTGGAATTGATGCGGGCCAGTTCTTCTTCGGGCCAATACGGATTCGCCATGTTCCACAACGGATGGGTCCTGCCATAGCCAAAGAGTCCTGCACCACATCGATCCGGTCATGAACAATGAATTCCATCCATCCGACATTTGGCCCATCCAGTGCTGTCATACATCCAACCATCCATACCATGAATCAACACCACGGGGAACTGGGTCTCGGCGCGCATTGGGCTTCTGGGGCTTCTTGGCTGGCTTGGCAGTCACCACGAGAAAACGCTTGTTGGCCGACAGCTCGTGACTTGTGGGTGGTGAGAACGCCGCGTCCCATGCTCCGTTGGGACGACGTCAAGGCCATCATGGGACGTCAAGGTCACCATGGGTGGCGCTTAGCCATGGCAAGTGGCAGTGGCGAAGAATACAAACCCAAAGAAACTCAAGCATCAAAGAAGCCTGTATATTCACTTGGAGTGTTTGATGAAGGTTGAAGTCAACTGTTGCGTTTCCAATTGTTCCGTTGGGGAGCCTTTGGAGCCTTTCTAGCTCTTGCACCGACTCAATCGGTCGCCGACGATCTATACAAATCCCGGAAAATCTCGAGAATGCGCGTGCAAGACGGTGGAATGATGGTGACGCAGGCATTTTCACAGGTGCGACGCAGATCGGGGCTAGGCTGCTGATTCTCATATGCCTTACAGGCCATGACACAGTTGGTGTCACCGCTTGGACACACGGCCGCACTGGGCAAATCTTTGACATCCAACAGGTCACACGTAGCCTTGGTGATGCCCATGGTGCCGTAGGAGCAGCCATTCATGCAGGCCGCATTGAGCTGCTTTTGTGCGCAGAGTTTGCGACAGGTTTCTTCATGCCAACGCGACTGCACGCCCTTGTGGCGACAACGAGCACGAAGCGTCGCCTCGGTTTGCTCTGGACCAACTGGTGGACTGGAAGAAGTGGCCGTTGTGGAGACTGAGCTCAAAATGGTCGGGTCCGCCGCGTGCGGTGCTTGTGAAACCTGGGAATGGGGCGCCAACAACACCCAACCGGCGGTCACCAAGACCAGAACCAGTCCACCCATTGCCACTTTGCGATGCCATTTCGAAGGTTCCATCTCGTTCCAATACTGGGAGGCTTCTTTCTCCCAAATGCTCGAGCCATGACCTTCACGAACGGTTGCTACATTGCGTCGTTGCATCTCTGCAGGATCTTTGGCTGTTGGATCATGCCGATGCCATGCAAAACCACTCAAATCCCTGCCACGCATTTCAAAGCAGTCAAGAGATCTCCAGCACTCACCGTTCTCCCCACGCGCTAGGTATTCTCTCTCTCGTGCTCGCTCTCTCTCTCTCTCGCTCGCTCTTGCTCGCTGGTGCTTGTGGACGGTCGATCGAAACTCCACCAAAGCCAACTGTGTCCAGACCAGTTACGACGCCACGCAGACAGCTCCCAAGTCAGTTTTGGTCCTTTGTTGTTACTCGTTAGCTCTTGGTTGTGCTGTCTGTTGGTTGTTGGCTGTCGCTTCCGTAAAAATAGATCACATACTTCTCTCGCACGCCATGCTCTTCCTCTCCTACGCGTCCTACGGCTCCTCCATCCTTCCAGCCCACCCGGATCCCCCACGATCCCAATCCTCAACGGTACTCGTAGCATTGACTGTCAATTTGGTGCATGTCTCAACGAATGCCACAAAAGTCAGCTCCATATCCTGCTGTCCATGCTTCCACTCAGCAGTACAAACGCCAACAAAACATCCACACTCTTGGGGATACACCTGGGGATACACCTGGGGGACACCACCATACTAACGGAATTGACTCTTGAGCACCAGCATTTTCCCATCAATCGCATCCACTTCCATCTCGCAAATGGTTCGCAAAATGTCTTTGAGTAGTGCCTTGTCATTGTCCGTCACGATCAACTTGCGCAATTTACGCAGCAAATCGGTGGTGCGCATGCGTCCACCATAGCGAATCAACTCTTGCTGCACACCCGCTTCCGTGAGTTTGGTGGCAGAAGAAATGGACGAAGAGACTGACGATTTGCTCTGTTTTTGGGTGGGTTCATCCGCACTTTTGCCACTGGCGTCCAGTTTGCGTTTGTTGTTGGCGTTGGCGGAATCATTGGTTGGCGTTTTTTGCTTCTGGGAGTCATTAGCAGCATTGCCATTGGCAACACCAGGACCACCAGCAGCTCCAGCCCCGGCCTTAGCTTCCTCAGAGCCGCCATTGGCACCCGAACCACTGGCTTCGGTGCTGCGATCGCGGATGATGTTTCCGCCCAAATCGCGGCGGATCTTGTCCATGTCCTGTGCCGAGTAATCATCTTCATCTGAGTTGTCATCGTCCTTGTCCTGTTTGTCGTCGCCGTTGTTGTCCAGCATTTCGCCGCTCTGCGCGCGCTTGAGTAAATCCTTCATGGCCTGGCCTGTTTCCGTCAATTTGCCGGCCGCATCGGCTTCGCCAATCTCTTCTTCCTCCGATTCTGACTGCAATCCAGGTGGCTCGTCAGCCATAATCTCGGCATCACTCTCATCGTCGTCAAACTTTTCATCAAAGTCGCCACCGTCTTCCCCCGTGGGGTCGCCTTCATTGGCGCGTTTGGCGGGGCGAAAGCCCGTGCGCTTGGGCTTATTTTCCGCCGAGACATCAAACAAATCGTCGGCTTCTTTCTTGACACTGGTGCGTGCGCCGCCGCCCAGCGCACCAGTGCGCATGCGCGAGGCCACCACGTTCACCGTGGAATCGTCGTCACCCTTGTTGTCTTCGCCGGCCAATTTATGGCGCATCAGCCAGCGCTCCACAGCACGCTTCTTTTCATTGTTGAGCTCTTCGGCTTCTTCCAGCGTGAGTGTGCGATAGCCCAGCGGCTTCTTAAAGCGGAACCAATGTTCCACGGGCATCACACTGAATTCCTCTTCTTCTTGCTGCTGGTGCAGCTGCGAAGTACTGGACGACTTGCGCGACGGACGATTACGGATCAGCAACATGTACATGGACGACTGACCGCCTTCGACGCTGCCATTAAACTTGTTTTTGCCGTCTTTGTCTTCGATGACCCAGCCGGCCAATTTGGGGTCGCGACGCCGGCGCCGGCGACGACGTTTGCCAAAGCCGTTGGCCGCCGAGGCCTCGTCCTGTTTGGCTTCTTCTTCGTCTTCTTCGTTGATCTTTTCCGGTTCGGGATACATCATCACGGGTTGGCTCCAGTTACAAAATTCCGGCATGTTGGGCACGTCAAAGCGCGCGATGTGGTACCGCTTGATGGACGGCGTGGCGCGTAGCACAAAGGTCTCTTGGCCCGAGACAGCATTACGAGCGGCAGTAGCATTGGCCGCATTAAGAGAAGGAGATGGGCCACGTCCACCGACGCGCGCAGAGCCAGTCGGAACCGCTGAACGCATGTTTAGAGCGAAGGAAGTTGATGCCTGGAGAGCTTACAGTTGCTTTGGTTGTTGGTCGCCTTGAAGGTTCCCTCCCCCTTTCGAGCAGTGTGGACCACTCCAGGAATGACCAAACCGAACGAGTGTTGTTCGAAGGTCGTTAAGCGCTGATAGCAACTGAATGTCTTCCGACCAGAGGTCAGCAGTTATGCTCCGAGCTGAGGGCTGTTCCTTCCACCAAGAAGATTGAGTTGACTTTGTGCTTTGACGAGTATGACAACTGCATTGCTGGTGAATTGGCTTGATGGACAGGTTGGGTGTGCTACTAGTGATGACAACCAGCTTTCCACGAACATTCAAGACATATTTTCCAGCCAAACTGCTTCCTCATTTAATCAGTTGCGAGTGGTTTATTCGTAGATCCACAGTTGTGATGGAAGCCCATTGCAAGTAGCAGGGGGCGCGATGGTCTGGTTGAATCCTTGAATCACGTGTTTTGCTGCATCTGCCGAGTTTTGAGTTTGGTCACGCAATAGCTTTTGGTCGGGTCGGTTTCTTTTTTTATCGCATCAACTGGAAGATTCCTTCGCAAAACCATCAAGATGTCGCTCGCTTTGCCCATTGGAAAAGAACGCTCTCCTGGGCTTGTTGGTGTTAATGAGACTGTGTTTGCCTATCCATGATTAAGAGTATGAGGAAGCCGTGGAGTGGTTGAACGATACCACCATGAGATGGACTTTCTCGAGTTTGTGAGTTGGGGAATTGAACTGATCCTGTTTTCTTGAAGTGAAGCCATGCGACGCCTCTTGGTCGGTTTGGTGGGAGTGGTCATCGCAAATGCTTCATGCAAAATGCGCTACATCCGGAACCTCGAAGCGCCGGTCTTTCGAATGCTGAAGCGACCAGTGCGTTGCGCATTCCTGAAGATGTGAGCTGGTTCCTTCCGGACTTGGAAGGATGGGTTATGCCATTACAACTACAAGAAAGACAACAACGGAAACTTTGTGTTGCCGATGCTTCCGCGAAACACCAGACTCGGGAAGAACCTGGTGTTTGCCGTCTCGCAGGCAATGCCAGAACAATGGATGTCAAGTTTTGAGAAGAGATCAGCGCCAACACAACACATGAGGAGGTAGCGAAAGGCTCTGGCAAGTCTGTCGACTGATTGCTTACGGATTTCACCGACCACCTCGATGACACGACGTCCCAAGCACCTTGATACCCAGCTATGGTGAAGTGGTGAGTTAGCTTTTGGGCCAAATAAGAAGAGCCCTGTTAGTGGCAAGCCAAGAGAACAGAGATTTGTTTGGAGGCTGTCTGTGCGGAAGGAAACGCACACTGGGGGAGACTCTTGTCGGCGTTGATGCACAACGCTACTGGTGTTGGAAATGTGCCTGTATGAAGTTCACCAAGAACGCAATTGTCAAGACAACGACACGAGCATAAGCGACCTCTTTGATGCTCTACAAAAGCATTTGCATCTGCATCTGCAGGGATGTGCATTGCATGGATCCAGTCAACTTCAAGAGCACTCAACTCCCCAACACCACAAAGACCAAGCCACAAAGCCTTGTCACCACAGCAAGAGACACAAAGAAACAAGCAGCCCCACATGAAATGCCATGTGGCTTGGTCACCACGCGGCGGCTGACTGTCGGTTCTCCCGCTCGCTTCTTCCTTGGGCAAAAATCCCTGCCGCGCCCCGTCGCAAGTCCCATCCACATGGATATGCGCTTCTTTTTTTTTTCGCGTGTCTTTGAGGAGTGCTCCCCTAATCTGTACCATTTTCCACTCCATTCTCACTTCGGATTGGCTGATGGCTGATTCTGGTCCATTCAGAGTGTACCAGTTCGATCCTAAACGGCGGTTGGGGGTGTACAGCAGCATGAACACTAAACTTGCGGATCATTCAACACCAACAAGAACACAAATAGTGCACCAGCGAGTTAGTGACAGTCGACGATTTTCATCGTTCAAGCCAAGTCAAAACCAGCTCATCACCACTGCAACAATCCACGCGAGAAGCAGCCACAAGTGCTACAAGAACCAATCCACTATGTTGCCGGTCTCCAACCTCTCCCAAGCGCTGGTGTATCTGAACCACCCGACTGTGCAGCGTCGTCTGGCGGCCGCAGCGCCACGCATCACCAAGACAATTCTCAAGTCGACCCCCAAGAAGGGCAAGTTTCCACCCACCACAAGTGCTGGTGGCAAAGCCGACAAAGTGATTCTTCACCCGCACTAATCGAAGTCAGAAACACCAGAGAAGCGACGGGGGCTTTTTCTTTGTGGCCTCCCGAATTTGTGCAGTAGAAAACGTTGCGAGTAAACCAACACAAATCCAATCGAGAATGTATGTATGTGTGGATGGTTTTGTTTGTGACAGGTCACTACGATCGGTTAGTGACATGATTCCATTCAAGCCTCGCCACGAGTGGTGGTGGATACCCGTGAGCAGGGATCATGCAACTGTAGTCTCGAGCTGGGAAGAGCTTCTTCCGCGAGAGCCACCCACCAAGACGGACCCGCCACTGTGCACTGTGCCCCCATGCGCCGCAAACGCTCCACCCAGCGTGCAGCATCTCTCATGCGATTTACTCTAGTGATCACCGCCTCCTTCTGCTTCGCCTTCGTCTTCGCCGTCATCTCCTTCTGCGTCTTCGTCGTGGGGGTCGCCAGCGCCAGTGGCGTTACTTCCCACAGTGGTGGCGCTGTCGCCAGACGCCACTTTGCCGCTGGCCATTTTGTACTTTTTAGCGCGGGCCTTGAGCGCATCACTATCGCTGCCATGCTGTCCAGGGCCGGTGCCAGCACGTGTTGAACCGCTTCCAGTGGTTTCCGAGGACACCAACTCGCGGTTCTGCATGGCAAACACTACGGGCCGCGCGTACAGCACGCTGACCACCATGACTGTGTTTTCGGTCACCAGCGACGCCACACAGGCGTAGTACAAACTGGGCTTTTTGTTGGCTGTGAGGCTGATGAGAAGCAAGCAAATGGCCAAAAAGGTCGTGTGGTAAATGCACAGCACGAGCTGTTTGCTCTCGTTGAACCGCGCAAACTGACCCTTGATCTTGAACACCCGCTGGCACAGAAAGCAGCCCCAAATCAGCACCAACGCCTTGAGCACCATGTCGATCTGCTGGAAAATCGCGTGGTGGCTCTCACAAGTCTCAAAGCGGAGGTTCTCGTAGGTGAAGTCTTCGGCCAATTGCGGCGGGTCCACGATGGTGTAGATGGTCAGAAAGATGGCAAACACCAGCACGATGCCCAGGAACACGCGAAACACTTGAAGATCGCTGATCACCTGGCGTTTGAGCTTTTTGTGGTTGAGAATCTTGTCGATGCGGTAGGTCTTGGCGAAAATGGGCCCAAACAGCGTCACAAAGGACAGATCCAATACCCAGGGTCCCGCGGCACAAATGCTGTCTGTTGGAATCGGATACAGCAGCAACACTCCGCAGAGACAAAACACACCACCCAGACACGACACCAACGAGAACCGCACGGAAATGGGCCGCACATGCGGGTTCTCGCGGTATTTCACCAGCAGCAACATCACCAGCAGAGTGTACACGATGCCGATGCTCGCCAAGACCACCAAAATCAAGCGAGACCCGCCGAGGTCCAGGTCGAGGTTGGCCGTGGGCTCGTACATGCAGGTGTCAAACGCAAACGACTTGACTGCGTTGACGGTGGTTGAGTCGTTGTGTCCCACGAGATAGACTTCCTTCATACACTGGCTGCAAGCTGATCCATCGGCAGCGTCCGCGAGCGGCCCACATCGAAGATCGTCCACTTTGAAGAACCCATGGTCGTAGATCGAGTCCAACAACGACGGCACTGACAGATCACCGCCCATGATGCCGTTCAAAGAGATGGCCAACATCTGGCCAACTACATAACCTTCAAGACCAGCTGCCGTCGGAGCGATCCCATTGTCAAAGTCCATCAATGAGTTGGTATACTTTTCAACCACCTTGATGCTCTGGTTGGTGACATCCGGCACACACGCGGTGACCATCAATTTCTCCCAATTCACATTGCCACTCGTCTCGACACTGTTGCTCGAGGTCGCATTGGCACTCGTGGTGTTGGTGGTGACGGTGCTGCTCGAGGGCGTGGTGCTGACCGACGCCAACAGTCTCGTATTCATTGACATGGACAATCCAAACACCATGATGTCGCGGTCGCGGGTGTGGATCTCCTCCACGACATCACCGAGCGAGTTGTCCGATCCAAGGAACACCACGGCTTGAGGTCGTTCATCTCGCGCAAAAAGCGCGGCGACCGATTCGGTCAGATTGGTCGACGTGTAGGCTGCATGAGAACAGAGCTCGAGTCGCTTCTCGTCAAGCGCCACTTGGAGTTGGTCCAAATGTGCTGCACCGGCTGAAGTCGCCTCATGCAGCGCCGAAATCCGCGCGACATCCAACTTGTAGTAGCAGTGGTGAACAATCGCAAAGATCTCATCTTGCACCGACGCACGAAAGCTGACAATGTTGCGCTGAAACGGCTGCCGCAAGATGGCATCGCCACCAAAGGCGCCCAGCATGAACTTGTCGGTGCGATTGACCAACTTGGCCACGACTTGATCAATGCCAAGTGGTGACGTGCCTACCAACCCGAGAACCTGGGGATCATCCAGAAATGCCTGGTTGTTGGCTATGGCCGTGGTGATGTCACCATTGTCTTCTTTGGTGATCAGTTTGAGTCGTGTGGTGCCTCGGATGCCTCCTTTGTCGTTGACTTCTTTGAAGGCCGCAAGTAATCCGTCTCGAAACGCCACGCACAGAGTCGAAAGCGATGCGTTGAACGAACACGACTGACCAAACACGAGGTTCTTCCATGTGCGTGTCTTGTATCCGCATGTGTCGAAGGCGTAAGAACTCACTTCGGCAAGGCTCTTGTTTGGAAGCACTGTTTCGATGCCGACTTGGCGCATGCCTTGATTGCAGCTGCCGGTGCTCACATAGATGTCTTCTTGGTTGTGGTCCGTGAACGGCCCAACGCGAAGACCATTGAGATTGAAGTAGGACGTTCGATAGAGCGATTCAATGAAGCGATCTTTGGTGAAGTTGAGACCCGGAATGCTGTCTAGCACAGAGGAACACACACACACATTCGAACATGGTTGGAGCAGTTTGCAGGTTCGCTGTCAACTCTAATTCTCTTACCCAGCGCCTGAATGGCAAGCCTGCCAATCAAATAACCTTCAAAGCCCGAAAAGGCCCAGTCGGATTTGTTGGAATGCAACATGGCTGCTTGGTATTCCCGCACCACGCGCGCTCTCGTCTCAGTCGGCAGCGGCACCACTTCAGACACGAACACACCATCCACATCGGAAGGAGTCGGTGACGCGACGATGAGACTGATCAACGTGGTCACCGCAACTCTCGAAAGACACGCAATCAACGTATCGGGGAATCGCTTTCGCGCCAGTTGGATAAACACGGCAGCTGGACCGTAATCCGATCCCAACACGATCCCGTCTGGTGCCACGGGAACGCCTCGTGAGTTGACCGTTGCTTGCATAATGTCGAGGGCCTTGGTGGCCTCTTTGGTCCAGATGGTGATATTGCCTTTGGTGTTGTAGAACGTGTACGAGTGGAGGTACAGGTTGTTCGAGTCCAGCGCAGCAACGGTGCCATCATGGGTGGTGTAGCCGAACGTGCTGTTCACCACGAACAACGCGATGCGTTTGCGCCCGTGTGTGTTGACCAGGTATTCCGTCAGCGCAGCAGCTTCGTCGTAGTAGGATCCTCGCAGGTTCACCATGTACCTCTGGAAAGGAAAACGTAGGCTCGTGCCGCCATACGGCGCGATCACAGCGAGTCCATTGGCATGCGCCACCGGAGACGCGAGATCAGTGCCAGTGGTGCCCAGTAGCCCCAGAATGCCGATCACTCTACGGTCAGCGATGAACTGCTGTACGTTGGCCAGCGTGCGCGGACCGTCGCCACCGTCGTCTTTGACCAACAATTGCAGTTGAAATCGCTTGTCGGGGCGTGGATCATCGTTGAACTCTTGGAAAGCCGCGAGAATGCCGTCACGATACTGAATGCCTTCGAGTGCCGTGGCGCCGACCAAAATCACCGATTGGGCAAACGTAACGGTCTGCAGATTGGTGTTGTTGACGACTTGCGCACAAACAGTAGTCGCGCACAAAAGCAGCGCCGCCAACGCCACGATGGTGCCCAGCTGCAGCCATTGTCGAAAAGCTGGCATATGGTGGGTGATTTGTTGATTCTGTTTCTGCTCTATGAGTCTATGAGAGCGATGGGAACTCGTCAACGCACAGCACCAGAGAAGAACGGGAAATGTGTCCTCTCCTGAAACCAACTCCACCATCTTGAGGAGGAAATGGGAGCCTGGGCTTGAGCGTAACCGCTCGCAGGCACTGGTGACACGGACTTTTCGTGGTGTCAGCACTGTGCCCATCGACATTCTCATGACCTGTTTTATCATATCAACATGGAAGCGGTCGGTGACCGGGTTGTGAGGAGAGATCGGAGATTGACCGTTGTGAACAAGGTCGCAGTCGTGATTTGGAAGCCGTCGAAGCAGTCGTCAAAGAAAGTGATACGAGGGCAAACAGCGAATGCGATGGCACTTGCAACGTCTGTCGAAAGTGAACCATTTGCGTCCTCCAAGCTGAAACCATGCCTAATAGCGTCAACTGACAGTCGCGAGGATGCTCAAGTCGACCCAAACAAGAGACAAAACTCCATTCCACCACCAGCATCGGTCGAGGCAGAAAGAAGAAAAGCGAGGGATGTTGCAGTCGTCGTTGGAGAAATAAACAAACGAATCAACAAACAGCTCATTTCCATGGTCAAGTCACCGGTTACCCACCCGCGGCCATCCATGCCACACGACGGAATCTTCACACGAACATTACTGACACTCAGTGGATATGCTTGCAAGTCTTGCAGTTCTTGTTCCAGATCTGGGTCGTGTGGGCAATAAACTGAGGGCAATTGCAGACCCGACACGGACCCATGAGCATCACGCGTCGCGCTTGTTCTTCCTGTAAAAGAGAGTAAGCACAGTGGAACAGCTCCATTCCTCACATGTTTGAAGATTCGACTATGCAAAGCCATTACCTTGACGAAATCCACATTGTGCATGGCCTTCTCGATGGCTTCATACAGAGGCGACGCCGCCTTCGGTTGCTCCACTTTGCCCGTCAAAATGTCTTCTGGCGGAAGCTCCCTGCCATAGAATTTGCGGTTGAGATCGCCACGAGCTGCAATCACGGTGCCCTGGAGTGAAATGCCCGCATACAGGCCTTTGCTGTGGCTGTAGCTGTAGTTGGCATTCAGCCCACTGGAACTGGCGGCCGCTGCGGCTTCGGCGGAACGCCCATAGGGCCCGACGGCAAGGTCCAAACCAGCACCCAAGTTCACTTGGGGCTTGTGAAATACTTTGACGGCTCCTTCCGAGCCCAAAATGATCATGACTTCTACCAGTTCACCACCAATCTCGAAGCCACCGCCGAGTCCAACCGTGCCAATGGCCGAAGGGGCCGACCAGGTTCCATCCGGCAGCCTAGCCACCACCAGTCCTGTGCCGATACGACCTGTGATCATGAAACCGGCCTTGATGATGGTCATCACGGCTAGTCCTTGGGCTTTTTGCAGGAATGTGGCAGGGATCGTGCGATCCGCGCTGGCCCCCCAGTCGTCACGAAAGAAATTGCCAATGATATCGGCAGCGTTGCAGCATTCTTTTTGCAGTGACGCACTAAATGGGCTGTAGACATGTGCAACAGTCAGCGGGCTTCCAATCATCACACATGTTTGTTCATATCCGTGAGATACTCACATGTGGATGCGTCCTTTGGCATCATGAGCCGTCTCGTTATGGGACTGAGCATATTGTCGCACTGCCACAGGCGCACAAAACAAATCTGTCCGTTAGTCGGCCAAATTGATTAGCGCACTCAGCAATAAAAGACATACCCAGATCATCTTGAAGAGGATGCAGTTCAGGCGCGCACTGGATGCAGACGCGTTGCGGGATCGACGGATCGTATCCTTTGGCTCCATCAATCTGTCTTCCTGGTGGAATGAGAAGTCGCAACGGCGAGCAAGAGCTGCAAACGAAGAGACCGCAGATACGACTGCCATACCAGAGCAACCACAACAACAAAAACTGTTCATACCGTCCTTAGTTGAATCAAAGTCACACAGCAAGATGGTCATACCATTGATGGCGACGTCGTGTCACGTCAAACTGCCCGTTGCAGAGATCACAGTTGGAATGATCGGCATAGCGACCCGAAAGCATGCCTTTCTTTGGAGCGGCGGCTGGGTCTCGAAAAGACCCAGAACTGGCACTGGACGCAAGCGAGGGAGACGACGCAAACGATGGATCACGAGACGCGTTATATTCCACCAGTTCTTTGCGTTTGCTGTCGTCCGGAATCAGTCTGGACAGGTTTGGCACAAACTGAAGGGTAGACTGCAGGCCCAACTCATTCACCAGGCTCGCATGGAACGCCTGGGCATCCATTTGGCCTGAGCCGAACGCTTTGCAATTGTGTCGGAATGCTGCCACGCCTTCCTCGTTGTTTCCGCCTTTGGCTGAATGGATTGTGGTAACACATTGCTCATACAATTGTTGAGCTTCAACGCCCGTCGCAGCGACTGGAACGGCCACCACCGGCCTGCGTGGTGGTCCGGGGGAGTAAGGCGACGCTGGAGACGCTGGTGATCCCGGTGCCGGAGGCGAGTGCGGCGGAGCATTCACTCGTGGAGCAGGCGGAGGCGGAGGCAGTTGAGTTCCATATGCAGCACCGACTGAAGAATTCGGTTGAGGTGGATACCCTCCATACTGCTGCGTTGATGTTGGTGCGGGCGCCGCATTGCCACTTGCATTGTGATTAACAGACGAATTCTGATATGTGTTGGCGGACGAAGCCAAAGTCGACGCTGCTTTAGCTGCCTGCGCAGCATTGGCCGCCGTGGCGTAGCTTGGCACGCCCGCATTGTTGTTGGTAGCTGTGGCATTTCCACCGAATTGCTGCTGGTACTGGCCTGCAGCAGTGGCCAGAGTAGATGCAGCTTTGGCTGCTTGGGCCGCATTGGCGGCATTGGCGGGGGTTGCATAGTTTGCCATGGACCCAACATTAGCGCCAGCACCCGAAGGCGACGGGTTGCTGTGGCCATAGGCACGCTGAAGATTCCCGGCGGCATTGGCCAGCGTTGAGGCGGTGCTGGCCATGGCCGCATAGTCGGGTGGAGGTGCACCACTGGACTGGTCGTTGAATCTGGTGCCACACTCGGAGCAGAACTTGCCACTGGTGGCTTTGGTGCCGCATTCCGGACAGAACTTTGGTGGCATATTGTGTGGCTTTCTTCTTTCCTTGCTTCTCCCCGTTTGAAATGGGTGCTGTAGCAGATCTAGCTCAGAAGTGTTCAGCATTCCATAATTGTGTGGGCTCAGTCTGGAACGCCTCAGAAAGCATCTGAGTCTGGTGCGCGCCACACCCAAGACTATTATTCTTTTGGTTTTGTGAGCACTTGGGAAGAGAGCCAGGAAGAGTCACCACAGTCAACAAGTTGCCGCCACAAGAAGAAGAAGAAGAAGACGAAGAAGAGAATGTTTGTTCCGTTTCGCCACATCACAACACGACAGAGGTAAGCTATCACGAGTAGTTGGGTTGTTGACTCTGGTGTTCATGACCAAGAGCTCAAGCTGATCTCGAGTGTTTGTATGTGTGTTGATTGCCACAGCGCTGGGTACGGTGTGCTCTGTGTGGCGCTAATCGCCGGCATTCGATACTTGGATGCCAACATGCCCGAAAAGAACCCTTTGAGCGCGAGCCACGATCGACTGGTATGTTCATCTCTTTTTTTTTGGTTCTACTCCTTTGCAGTGGGTTGTTGACTCACTCGATGGATCAAATGGCAACTTGAACTGTTGCAGGCATGGAGTGAGATGGAAGTTGAAGCTCAGGAACGTCGTCGTCAAGAGCAGAGTTTGACGGAAGACACGTTAGCAGACCACCCGCAACAGGAGAGATATGTCACTTCTGCCAGCACACGATGGTAGATTGGCTTTTCAGAGAGCTCTGCCTTCGACACAGAGCCTTCTTGTGCACACTCCTTAACGCTCGAAAGAATCCAATGTACTCCAATACAAAGTGACGTTGCCCAGGAGCATGTTTCTGTGTGCTGAAACGGTCCGAAACTGATGCAATCGCCCGACACAACGACATTAAAAGTGCAGGAAATAAACACAAGAACACGCCATAAATGGTTGTCTATGATACAAAACCCTGGGAAAACGGTAGATTAAACTCTAGGCTGCTTTTTGAGAAGCCACCATACGAGACGCGACGCTACTGAATTGGAAAAATGCCATGTCCTCAAGATGCAAACAACTTGCCAATTGACACCAAAAGTTTGCGTGTCGTCGTGACAAACACCTTGCCGAATGCTGTCAACCAACCAAATGAAGCAAACGGCTTAATAGACTCATTCTCACTACCCCAACACGAGTTTTCCATGTACGCTTCACCTTTCAAACCAACGCCTCCACCTGGAAGCGACGCAAAGGCAAACGACGCCAACGTACACAGCTGCAACACCGAACTGCAGATCACCATGACGTAGCTCCCCAAAACCAGGCACGAATACAGTGTCAAACCTGCCAAATGTGTCAATCAGCAACAAGACCCAACACACCACCCATACCAACACACACAAAACGCAACGTACCCAGTGAGACAAAATACAATGTCGTGACCACAAGAAACTGGCGCTGAAACAGCGACGCTAAATACGCCCCGGGGCCTTTCAACATGGCAAACGCTGTCATGAAGCAGGTGCTGCCAAGGGTGAAACTGAGCGCAAACTTCGACGGTCGAATCACGAGCTAGTGGAAGTACACATCAGACACGACGATCTGCACGGCATCAGAAAGCAAGCGTTGCAATCTCACCATGGGTAAGAACATGGACGCCATGCCAAAAAACACCAACGACATCAATGTCATCGCCACAAACAGTTTGAAACGCGTCTGCCTGTTGACCAACATCCATACAAAACGTCAGCAGCGCAACATTTTCTTCCACATGTAGCCAACACAGCCCACCAACTCAGCACTGGGAAACACGAGTTGGCTTTAGGCGACGCCGTGCGACGACCCAGAAACGGAAACGACGATGACACATTAGCGTCGCCGTCTGCGCCATCCGCAGTTCCGTCTGCTGCACCGCTTTCTAAATCCACTGAAGACGAGTTGATGTTCCCATTGGCAAACGATTTGCCATTTGCCGCCGCGTTTTTGGCCATTTCTTGCGCGGAGTCCCACATTCTCTTGAGCGAAAAGCTGTTGCTGCCCTCCGAGTCGGAGCCACTTCCACTGGAAGAGACCGTGGACGCCATGGACGAGACCGAAGACGAGAGTGGTGTACTCTTCAGCAGATTTGAGATGCTCTGGGTGGCGCCATTGAGGCCCGTCGGACGCTTACTTCCCCATTGATCCCACGCGCTTTTCCCACTCATCCTATTGAGCTTGTGCTTCTTTTTGTTCTTCCTCTTCCTCAACAGCAATTCCAACAGTGTGATGTCATTCACCACGTAACTGAAATGAACTCTAACGCTAACGGACATGCGTTACTCATGACAATGCAACATTTATCTGCACTTGTTGAATCCATTACCCGTTACGTGTTCGTATCCATGTTGCTCCCTATGTATCGAGGGGCTCTCTATGTCAAAGAGAAAGGCGGTGGAAACTGGATGATGTGAAGGGATTCAGATGTGGAATGTGTCCTGTCTGTCGTTCTTCTCCAACGCAGCAGCAGCTCGTGGTGGCCGCAAGAACTCCACGTCCCACAAGAAGAGAAAGAAGAGCATGAAGCAAGATCATCCACAGCTACAGCCCGAGTCTGCGACGACCACCAAGTATCCGGTCGTGCTCATTCATGGTGAGGAAAGGTGTTCTGTCTTCATGGCTTCTGATCTCAACAACTGACTTGCTCCGAATGCAAAACATCGCTTTTTAGGAGCCTTTGGATACGGCAAAACCCATCCGTTTTTCAATTTCGGCACACCCTACTGGCCCGAGAGCCATTTGAATCAACTGAATCCGAACCACCTCATTGTCGAAGTCGGTGCACTTGCCTCAGACCATGACCGTGCCTGCGAAGTGTTTTTCGCATTGAAAGGAGGCCGAGTGGACTATGGAGAAGCCCATGCCAAGCAGACAAGTGAGTTCAATTCCTAGCTCTATTATGGTAATTGATTGGTTGAGCTGGTTGGCTGTCTATGCTGCTGCTGCTGCTGCACAGAGCATGACCGATATGGCCGATTGTTTGAGACCGCGTTACATCCCAATTGGAGTGCGGTGGGTGTCATGGATGAATGGATCATGAAAGGTCGTATGAGTCAGCGGCTGACACTTGCCTCGTTGCGCAATGTATGCAGGAGAACCCGGTGCATTTACTTGGTCATAGCTGTGGATCGACCACTGGTGAGCAATTGATCATTGCCAGCAGGGGGTCATTTGTTTTCTCACTTGTCGAGTCTCTATTGCAGCACTCGATCTGTATCAATTGATCTGCAATGACGCGTTTGGCTTTGGGACTGACCATCGATGGGTCAAGAGCATGGTGTGCATCTCGGGCCCACTGACAGGATCCACGCTTGCGCATTTGGTTGGCTTCATTGGCGAAGACATGCCGCATGGCACTGTCGCGCATTATGCCAGTGCGTGCTTTTGCATTTGGTACCGACTCACGTTGCTCTATCCGTGGCTCAACAAAGTGTACGACTTCCGCATGCCCCAATGGCATCGCCACGCTACGAGCTTTGCCGACATGATCGCGCACGACAATCCTTTCCATGTGTCTCGCGATGGTGCACTGCATACTCTGGTGCCTTCGTACCGTGTGCGTCGCAATCGCAGCATGAAGGACATGAACAAGCTGTTCTTGCTCAGTGTCGTCAACTCTCCTGATTTCCGTGATTTTGTGCCGACAGTGTTTGAGCTGGTTGTCATGGCCTTTGCGTTGTGGATGATTGGATCGCATTTGGCGGCCGGCCAACTGCTTTTGCGATTAGTTTGCATAGCGGCGCTCGGTGTTGCGTTTTTCAAGCGGTTGCATCGCCTGGATATCGCCAACATGCCCACGTTTCATGCGCTAATGTGGCTCATTCGTCGTCATGCCAAGCATTTGGTACACGATGATGCCTCCCACTTTGAAGGCTACGACGCAGACACCTGGAAGTATAACGATGGTCTGGTCAACATCAAGTCGATGCTTCGTCCGTGGTTCCCGACAACCTCCAAGTGTGCTGCTTCATGCCACGTGGTTAACGGCAGTAGTACTGATGCTGCGAGTGCAACCTCATCACTAGCATCCAAGGCAGCATCAAGAAAGCCAGTGCCCCCACGGTCCGCTCATGGTGATTCGGATGACTCCATCATGACGCTGGAGGTAGAAGATACAGGCAAGAGGTTGCAGTACAAACTTCCCCCAAAGGTCCTAACCGATGAGGACCAACAGAAGCAGCTACATCGCTTGGATAAAGGACATTGGTATGTGCATCGCGTGCACAAGAACCATTTGTGTGGTACGTGGTGGGATCGAGACGCCGAGCAACTGTATCGACGCATCTTCAGCGTGATTCGATCAGAATTCGAATAGAAACCCTCTCAACAGAGAGTCCTTTGCGGACCAAACCAGTCTAATCAATCAATTTTGCACGGTGATGCTATGGGTCACGTTGCGTTGCACATCCTCTTGATTTGTTGCGACTCTCTTGTTTTCATGAACCTCTAGGCGTGGACCATTCTCAAGGAAAAGGTGCCAACTGACGTTTTCAGCTGTCAATGCACAAAAGCCAGCCACAGGGATGTGTCTGGGTCTGAAAGACCGGAGATGCAGAGATGCAGAGATGGGCAACATTTCCATCCGGTTTGGTGTCGTGCTTGGTGGGCGTGGCGTTCGACTGTCAAGTCACCCACATCATCCACACGACAGCTTGGCTCACTACGCGTCAGATGGTGTGGCATCCCTGGCGTCAAAAACCTTTTCCACCAATTACAAGCCACTGTATTACTGCAGCCTTTCTGTCAGTCCATCCACATCCTCGCTTGAACAAACTCTGTAGTATGTTTAGAGCCTTCTTTTCTCTTCGTATTGGGTAAATGCTAGGCATACAACATGGCAAACGCAATGAATTGAATATTTCGGTCAAGAGCTCCTTGGAATCATCTGCTTTGGCCGAAGGATCCAAAAGAGTCATCAGCAATTTGTGTACCTGATCCCAGGAAGCTTCTTTGGCCATACAGTCAAAGGAAATCCAGAGGAATCAAAGGGGAAGGGCAAACCATAGGGAGGATTTGCTCTCAGGGGCTATTTCTGTACACCTTGTAACCGGATGCATGTGATAGTGTACATCGCCGACGACAAACCACGTGGGCAACAATCCTCCAAAATGTCCACAGTATACGTACACCGTCCGGAAAATGGTGTCCTCCCCAGCCGTTATTTCTGGCCCTTTGCTTCTCCATGTCTATTTTCTCTTGTCCACACATGAACCGAAAACCGGACCAGCTGAAAGTCAGTCTCAGACCCAGGGAGTGCTGACAGTGAAGAGGCAAAAAGACAGTCAGCTAGACCCAATCGGTTGTGGTGGGGTGGGTGGGTATACCTGGCACAAGTTGCTTTTTTCCTTTCCGCGCAGCGCCAACTTGACCATCACTCTAGGAAAGCGCGCTGGTTATCGGACCGTCTCGTTCTCTAGATCACTCGAGCGGAAGAGCACTCAGCTCTTACTCTTAGCAGCAGCAGCAACAGCAGCAGCAGCAGCAGAAACAGCAGAGAAACCATGGCGCAACGGCGTCCTCCTCAGCAACAGCAACGGCCACCACCGCCCCAGCATTATCAACAGCAACAGCAGCGTCAGCCGCCGCCACCACAGCATTATCAACAGCAACAGCAGCGTCAACCGCCGCCACCACAGCATTATCAGCAACCACCACCACAGCACCATGGAGGAAGAGGCGGAGGTAGTGGTCATCGCGGTGCACCGCCACCGATGGCGGAACGTCGACGAGCCAACTCCAACTACTTTGAACTGGACGCTGATCGCAAACGATTAAGTTCCATGGGTACCAGTCGGCATCACAACGGGCGAGGCCACGAGCCACCTGCGACTCGAAATCGGGGCCTTGGTGGTGGAATGTTTGGCGACTTTGACGACGAAATGTCGATTGACTTTTGTTGTGAAGTGCTCTACAACAAATTCGGCTTTCAAATGGATTCGGTCGACAACCAGCGTGAACACGTGCTGTTGTTGTTGGCCAACTCCAAAGTGCGGTGTGAGAACCGCGCCGACGCCAGAGGCCACCACGTCGAAGTGCTGCACCAAAAGCTAGTGTCCAATTACGTGCAATGGTGTGGCTTTTTGGGCATTGAACGCAACCATTTTCGCGACTGTGGCGACGACCGACTTCGGAATCCGTTGCATATGGAGATCATGCTGTACTTTTTGATCTGGGGTGAAGCTGCCAATGTGCGTCATTTGCCCGAATGCATTTGCTACCTGTATCATCGCATGCTCGGCATGGTGAACCAGGATCCATTGGGCCAACAACGACAAAGCGAAGGATGGTTTTTGCGACAGGTGATTCGCCCCATTTGGAAAGAGGCGTCCAATATGCAGCGCAAAAACCATTTGGGCAAGAACTTGGAGCATGTTAAAGTGCGCAACTACGACGATATCAACGAGTACTTTTGGAAAAAACACTGTATCACGATTGATGTTGCGACCATCGGAAAAGAACTGAGTGCGAACCACACCAAAACGTACTATGAGCATCGCAGTATCTTCACCCTGGTGCTGAATTACTATCGCATCTTCCAGTTCAATATGATGTTTCTGATCATTTTGGCCGTTGTGGGGTTTGCATCGGCGATTTCACCGGATGGAGGCAAGCAATGGTTCAAGCAATTTGGCTCGATGGGTCAAGTGGTCGCTCCGTTTACTGATCGGGACTTGAAAATTGCGATTGTGATGGTTGTATTCTCCCACGCTGCCATGGGCTTTCTCAAATGCATTTTGGAAGCTGCGCATGGGTGGCATTTGTTGTTCAATGGCGAAAAATCAGAGACAACTTCGAGAAGCTTCACATATGGAAGTGCACTGATGATGCGAATGCTCTGGAATGGTGGCTTTGCAGCGATTTTTGCTAAAATGATGTTCCAGCCACCTCCTGATCCAAATAATCCGATGGCCAACAATCCAGAAGACTTGCTCACTCATTTCGGTCCAGCTACAGCAGCGTTTGCCGGGCCAGCACTTTGCGTGGTGCTCACTCAAGCGATTGCACCGCAGATGATTCGAGGAAGCTTTTTGATGAAGTTTGTTCGCGAAGGCGAGACTTGCTACGTGGGCCAACACATGGCGCCTCCATGGAATGCTCAAGTCAAGTACATCATCTACTGGCTCGTGCTTTGGGCACTCAAGGCATGGGTGTCGTACTTTGTGTTGGTTCGTCCTCTGATTCTTCCATCGATTGCCATTTATGAGATGCGAATGGATTATCACAGCAATGTCGTCAGTTTCCATAACATGGGTGTCATCGCAGCTTTATGGGCCCCAGTCGTTTTTGTGTTCACATACGACACGCAGATCTATTTCACTACCTTCCAGGCGCTTTTGGGTGGCTTTATGGGACTTGGTATGAAAACTGGGGAGCTCCATGGCATCAAGAACATCACCAAGGCCTTCAAAATGGCACCGCAGTTGTTTGACCAGAAAATCGTGACTTCTCTTGCAAGAACAAGCGACGCTTCGATGCCAGGAGGTGGGGCAACAAGCTCCCATTCCCAGATGCTACTTCGCTTTGTCGTTGTGTGGAATGAAATCGTGAATTCTTTTCGTGAGAGCGACTTGGTAGACGACAAGGAAGCTGCCATTTTACAATATGACATTCAAGCGAATGGAACAGTCTATGAGCCAGTGTTTCTATCGGCAGGAAAGCTGGTGGAGGCGCTGGAGTTCACCATGAAACTCGTGAAAGAAGGCAAAGGCGACGCGCAATTGTCTGTGTATTTGGTCCAAAATGACTGCCTTGCCAGTGTGAGAAGCTTCTTCAGTGCCTGCCTTGCTGTCTTGGAAGGTGTACTAGGACAAGATGATGCTGATTTGCTGGACGGGTTGCGCATGATTGAGCAACTGTGTGAACGTGGTCAGTTCTTTGGTGTCTTCAATGTGCGAAGCTTGCCTCACCTGCGAAGCACCATCATGGATTTGTTAGAGAGTGTCATGGATTTACCCGATCCCGACTCTCGGTCACCACATTTACCTGAACAAGTTCATGGAATGGGTGTCGTGCGCAACTTTGTGTCGAAAATGGAAGCATTCCTGAATGCTTTGCGCGTTTTTTGCGGCAATCGTGCTGAGATTGCATCCAAGTTCAACAACGCAAGATTCTGCTCACCGAATGCGCAGTATATGGCTGCTGCACGAGGTCTTTTGAATTTGTTTTCGAATGATGCTGCGATGGGTGCTGCAACACGTGCATTTTTGCTGATGTCTCTGGAAAAAGCCGATGCTATGCCACGTTGCATCGAAGCCCAGCGTCGACTGGGTTTCTTTTTGAAATCTCTGGTCATGGAGATTCCGCAAGTGCGCGCCATTAAGGAGATGCATTCGTTTTCGGTTATGACGCCATTCTACAGTGAAAGCGTCTTGTTTTCTCTCGATGAACTGAACAACCCGTTGGACAACCACCCGATTTTCAAGAAAGTCGAAGAAGATGGAAAGAATATCACGATTCTCAAGTATTTGATCACCATCCATCCCATCGAATGGGAGAATTTCCTCGAACGCATTGACGCGGCAAGTCCGGATGATGCTCAGAAGAACCATCCACTGGATATTCGTTTGTGGGCTTCTTATCGTGGTCAAACGTTGGCACGAACAGTTCAAGGCATGATGCTTTACGAGGATGCTATCAAGATTCTGCATTGGCTCGAAATTGGTTCAAGCGCCGATCGGACTGCAGAGCAGAAGCAAGCTCAACTTGAGGATATGGTGCGACTCAAATTTTCGTACATTTGTGCGTGCCAAGTGTATGGCAAGCACCGCGCAGAGAATAAACCACAGGCAGACGATATTGACTATTTGCTCAAGACCTACCCGAATTTGCGTGTTGCCTACGTCGATACGATCAAGAATGGTGGTGATGGTGGCAACGGGGATCGCTTTGACTCGGTGTTGATCAAATCTGAGAACGATGAAGTCGTGGAGGTGTATCGATATGAATTACCGGGTGATCCAATTCTTGGTGAAGGCAAGCCAGAAAACCAGAACAATGCTTTACCCTTCTCTCGTGGCGAGTTCGTTCAGACCATCGATATGAATCAGGAAAACTATTTTGAAGAGTGTCTCAAGATGCCCCAGTTCTTGTTGACCGCTGATTTGCATCCATCCAAGCGACCTGTCTCTATCATTGGCATGCGCGAACACATTTTTACGGGTAATGCTTCATCGCTGTCCAAGTTCAAGAGTTGGCAAGAATTGGTGTTTGTGACGCTTTCACAGCGTGTGTTAGCTGAACCTCTTTGGTGTCGAATGCATTATGGTCATCCCGATGTCTTCGACAAAGTGCTCGCCATCACTCGCGGTGGCGTTTCCAAGGCCAGTAAAGGTATCAACTTGTCCGAAGATGTGTTTGCCGGGTTCAACACAACGCTTCGTGGCGGAATTGTGACCCACGTGGAATTCATGCAGTGCGGCAAGGGGCGTGATGTGGCTTTATCGCAAATCTCTATGTTTGAAGGCAAATTGGCCAACGGTGCTGGTGAAACCAGTCTCGCTCGCGAAGCACATCGTATGGGCCAGTTTATGGACTTCTTCCGTCTGAACTCGATGTATTACTCCCATACTGGGTTCTACTTCGCAACATGGA
The DNA here is from genome assembly GCA_027475765.1 of Paralagenidium karlingii. Lineage (NCBI taxonomy): Eukaryota > Oomycota > Peronosporomycetes > Paralagenidium > Paralagenidium karlingii. The sequence goes on from JAMFLO010000279.1 coordinate 38,033, forward strand.
TGACTATTGTGACCACTTTCGTGTTCCTTTATGCCAAAGTGTACATGGCTGTGAACGGCGTGCAGGAACAAATCGTGTTCAAGATGAATGACACCGCCATCGTTCACTCCAACGTTGCGCTGGGCTTTGACATGCGTGCTTTCAAAGATCTCAAGATGATTCTGAACACCCAGTTCTACTTCCAAGCAGGTTACTTCCTAATGTTGCCACTCATGTGCGTGTATTTTGGTGAAGGTGGTCCAGTCAGGGGGTTGTTTCGATTCCTGGAGATGATCATCACATGTGGCCCAGCTTTCTTCGTGTTTCAAGTTGGTACAACGATGCACTACTTCGATACCAATGTTCTTCACGGTGGTGCGAAATACCAAGCAACTGGTCGTGGTTTCAAGATCACTCGTGAAACTCTTGTGTTGCTCTACAAAGCTTACTCAGCTTCACATTATCGAAAAGCGTTTGAACTTGTGGGGCTTTGTCTGGTCTATTGGGAATTTGGCAATTTCCACATTTGTCAAGACGAAGCATCACTCGGTGATAACCACTTTGCACTGAAGTACTGTGGAACGGATCAGTCCTACGGCGTGCAGACGTTTTCGACCTGGTTCATTGCCATGCTTTGGTTACTATCACCGTTCATTTTCAACACAGATGGACTCGATTGGGCTAAAACCAAGGCAGATGTGGCTGCGTGGTGCGTCTGGATGTTTGCCGATGAAGACTACAAAGATGATGACAAGCACAATGCTGGTGGTTGGGTTGGATGGTGGAAAGGCGACTTGGAACAGTTGCACAATAGCAACATGATTTCAAGATTCACTGTGATTCTTCGTGAGAGTCGACACTTTTTGTTGATGTTTTACATGGTGACACTCAAGAAAGACATGTTCCACGTCACGCTTGTGCTCGGTGCAGTGGGTGCAACTGTGGTTGGTCTTGGCTTCGTTCATTTGTTTGGTATGGGCTTGAAAAGCGTTAGCGCGACGACTCGTGCCTTTATGTATGGTACGATTGTCATTGGTTGCTCTGCGGCTTTTTTCTTGGCCATGCAATTCGCGATGAACCAGCCTTTTTCGGCGTCATTTGCATTGTTCTTTGGCTACGTTGGAGGTTTGTATGGTCTCAACGAGATGATTCGCATGTGGAGTTTCAAGGCAACATCGATTGCGAGTATTCCGAACTTCCAACAATTGGCATTCCTGTTTGATTTTGTGTTCGGCATGGCGTTGATTATTCCACTGTTGGTTATGTCTGCCATCCCGTTCCTCAACATCATTCAGACACGTATGATGTACAATGAAGGCTTTTCGAAAGTCATGTCGGCTTCGTCTCAGTATGCGTTTTCGTTGGCAGCTGTTGTTGGCCTTTTGGGTGGTACAGGATGTGGCTGGTTGTTCAACTTGTTCAGCACACTCGAGTTCTCACCTGGCTTTGCGAGTTATGTGACCACTTATGACGGCGTCTTGGAAGGCAGTATCGGTGACGGCAAGACATCGTACTTCTTTTTGGCAGGGTGTGGTGTTGGCTCGATAGTGGCTGGCGTTCTCAACTATTTCACAGGGCGACGACTTGCCATTGTCACTGGTGGAATGCTTTGCATGCTTGGGCTGATGGCTGTGTCGGCCAAGGATAATATGCGGAAGATGTTTCTGATGCCTGGCATTGGCTTGATGGGCTGTGCGATCGGTGTCTTGATGCCATCGTTGGCGATGTACCTGTATGAGATCTCGACCATTGATATGCGTGGCAAAGGCCTGCTGTTGCTGGGTATTGGCTTTGTTGTCGGTAATTTGGTTTGTGTGAAGCTTTCAACTGTCGACATGGTGGGCTGGATCTGGCAGGCTTTTGTCGCCAGTATCATCATTGGTTTATTGACCCCAGCTATCAACCTGTATCCTGAATCGCCAATATGGATGCTTGAACGCAAAGGATGGGATGCATGTGAATCCTGCCTGGTCATTTTGCGACGTAAACCGGATGTCAGCGAAGAACTCAAGGCTCTTAAGGATGAAGAGAATGATTCGGAAGAAGCTGCCAACTCGGGTGGATCGTCTTTGCTGAAGTTCCTGTTGGCATTAGTTCTTACGATCTTGTCCACTCTTTCGTTCGTCGTCTTGGATTCGTATATGACTATGCACTCGGCAAGTTCCAACAACTCTGGTGATGACCGACTGTTCTTGAATTGTGTGATTCTTCAGCTTATTGGCGCATTGATTTCGTTCTTTTTCATCGACAAGCTGGACCACAAGTCGATTCTGTATGGCACCGTGATTCCAGCGGCTCTTTGTGCAGGTGCCTTGGGTGCCAACGAGAACTCCAAATTCCTCACCGGTGACAATGCCAAGTTGTACACGAGTATGATCGCCATTGTTATGTATTTCTTCTTGGGACTTGGCACAACGTCGGTCTTGTGGACGTCAATGGTTGGGTTGTTCTCGGCAAAATCGCGAACGCTTCAGTTGTCGTTCATGTTTTTGCTGTTTTTCGCCATCCCATGTGGTCAAGTGTTCGTTCGTAGTCGCCCTCAACTGGAAGGCAAAGAGTATCTTGTGTTCTACGCCTTCAGTGGTGCAAGTGTTCTGGCTTGTGTGTTGTTGATCGGTGCTGGCACCAAACGCAATGGTGTGCTATGCTCTGGTGCCGAGCAGGAAGCCGATCGCGCTCGATTACGAGCAAGACGCAACCAGAGTCGTCGCTCGATGACTCCAGGCGCCGGAAGAAACCGCAACATGAGTCGCGCTCGCTCCAAATCCAACGTCAAGAATAACAATTACCAAGTTCTCCATTCGCCTGCTCAACCTCCTCATCGAGGAGGTCGTGGAGGAGGTGGCGGACGTGGTGGTGGTGCAGTTGTCTAAGCCCCCCAGCTGCATTGCTCGACTAGAGATGTTTTATTCATGTCCTCAAAATTAATCATTTTGTTTTGATTTATACAGTATAGTCCAATACAATTGTTGAGTCAAGAACAGGCTGTGCAGAACCGGTTCTGAACTCGTTTTGTTTCAAACACCACCAATTGCATCAGTTTCATCTTGGATGGGATCATGGAAAGCCATCTACTGTTAATCGCAATCTTTACAACGGCCTTAACGTTAGTTAAATACGTTGGTAATTAACAGTAGCTAGTGCTCGTCATTTATTTTGGTAAGTAATTTTTGTTTTTTTTTGCACTTGTCCGGATACGATTTGATGGTGGAACGAGTCGGCGCGATGGAGCCCCATGCCGCCCAAGCGACCGCGCACCAACTGGCTCGTTTGAGGGAAATCCCGGTCCAAGAGGATCAAGAAGCCACTTGCGTTGGTGATGAGAAGCAGCAGCATGTTTCGATCAATCGTTTGAGTGTCCGGTCGCTTCTCAACGTGCAGGAATCACCGATTTCGGGTCACGAGACTGAACCTCCAACTGCTGATAAATCGATGGCAGTGTCTACAGAAACGGGCAAACAGGGTCAGGAGAGCACAACCAAACAGCAGACACGTGAGGATACAGAAAGAAAAGTTCAAACCACGTCGTTTGGTGAAGCTGCGGTCTTTTGCGTCGACCCACAGGCTTCAAACCGATCGAAAGAAAGCCTCCACGACAGCACAGCCACGTCACAGCACCTGGAAGCAGAGCGTCTGGACCGTGAACAACCCTGCCGAGAGCGAGAGCAAGAGCACACCGAAGCGCAATTGCGACTGCAACAAATATCCAGACGACAAGACTCGCAACTGACAAATACACTGGACGAAAGAGCAACCCAGTCGGATCCACGGAAGGACCTCATAGCATACACTGCCACTGAATCACGGCCAAAAGAGCAGGACAAGCGGAGAAGAGATGAACAATTGATGGAGGAAGCGCGTGGTCGCATGCGATTGCGCCAACTGGAGGACGTCGTCATGCCTGCACAGTCCCTCCAACAGCCAGAAGCGCATGAGATGTCGGCCGGAAGCCGACGGTCGCGACGCAAACCGCCACCGAGAAAGAAGACGCGACTGCATGAACCTCCTACCAATGAATCGCTTCAACCTGCTCCGATTGTGTCCTCCCGTGGCCGTCGCCAAGCGTCTCAACGTGCCACTGCGACCATCGCATCCCAGGCTTCGCAACAAGAACAAGAGGAGGAAGAAGTGGAAGAACAACTCCACACTGCGAATGGAACTGAAGAGGATGAAGAAGAGGACGACCAGGACTACGAAGATACCGCCACGAAAGCGCGAAACCGATCACGAAGCAATCCCAAAGCTGCCTCAGGGTCCAAGTCCAAGTTCAAAGCTAGGGCTAAAGCCCGCCCCAAAGTCAAAACCAGAGGAACAGGCAAAGCAAGAGCACGATCCAGCGCGCAAGCAAGATCTCCATCTCCAACTGGTGATCGAAGCATTCGACGAAGAAACCGGAGTGGCCAGTTCCTCAAACAAAAACCGTCTGTAAAAAAGGACGGCGACGTGGAGTGTGTCGAGGTCGAGGAAGAACCCATTGAAGTCGAGGAGGAGGAGGAGGAGGAGGAGGGGGACGACGACGTGTTCATACCCGACGATGACGACTCTGAGTACAACGAAGACGACGATGAAGAAGCAGATATCAACATGGCGCCGCCCGTCGTGGCAGACGTCGTTCGAGCAAGAGAAGACCACCAGGAGCGTAGCTGCTCTTTCTGCAGCAATTCGCGCATTCTTTGCAGTCTGTTTCGTTGCGTGCACTGTCGTCGCGTTTACCACGCCAAATGTGTGGTCCAGACCTTCTCGCATTTGTTTGATCCGTCGGTCAAGATCGATCTGCAATGGGACCGAGTGATGCAGTCTAGCAGTGATCGTCGCATCAAGATCTTGCGTTGTTTGAACTGCCGCGAAGCCTTTCGTCGGTTCATGGAGAAACCAGGCTTTGCGTGGGACTGTCAGTGTCCGACCTGCAAGGACCCAGACAGTCTCCTGGCGTATCGCCGCCGTGCGCTCTTGGCTTTGCTCGGCCAAGCGGATCTCCCGCTTCCCGTGCAGACTCCACAAGCGGTCAGTACTCATCCAGACCAAACAGAAACACATCAGTCGCCAGAGCATGATGACGTCGAACAAGCTGAAGCCACCGCGCCGCCATGTAAGAAGCAGCGCGTCGACATGCCCGTAGATACTCCGACCAGCAAAAGTAGTAACACGACACTTGTGGAGTCGATGCAGGCACTTCAAATCCATCCAAACCCTGAGCTCCGAGTTCATCCGACCAAGGAAGTGATCGGTGCGAATCAGATGGAGGGCGAGCTGTGGGATGCGTTGGCACAATCACTGGATCAAGTGGAAGTGGAAGTGATTAATCCACTCACGTTCAAGTTTCCGGTCATGTGCAGCGCGACGGCCGACATGCAACTCGGGGGAAAGTGCAAAGAAGGCACCTGCGTCTGGTCGCTCAAGTCGAGGAAGATCCGTCATGATACGGCTGCCCAGGGACACAACAAGGTCAAAACGAAACAAAAAGTGACGTGCGGCTGCTGTGACAAGCTCAAAACCATTCGAGAGTTTGTGCGGCACACAGATCCGACATTTGAAGCCGAGCGCGCGTACGATTACGTGTTTGTCAAGCGCCATGACGACCAATTGCGCCCGTTGAAACCCGTGTTGCAGTCGCTGGAGTTGCTCCAGATCAGTAACGTGGAGAAACTGGTGGACAAAGTGGTACAAATCTCGGAACATCGTCGCGACCTGGACGGTGGCGTGATTGCCATTGGTCGCGCGCTGGACCAGACGGAGCTCTTTCATACTTCGGATCGATTGTACCTCGGTGTGATCTGCAAGACTCGTCGCATCACCAAGCTGGCACGGTTCTGGTTTACAGCAGCAACGAATGCTTTCAGCAAAGGCTTCAAGGAAGAACGAGTGGAGTGCGCATGCTGTCACAAGGACATGACGTTCCAACAGTTTGTGGAGCACGCAGACAAGTGGGAAGCGAAAGAAGTTGGTCTGTATGCATGGCAGAGTTGTCTGTTTGTCATCAAGAAGAAAAGTGCGTGGCGCCGAGGACACGACACAGCGAATGAGGATGAGGATGAGATGATGACATGCGATGCCAACCAAGAGAAAGAGAACACGCAAACGAATCGATCGTCGGCCTCTGGAGACAGTCGGAGCAAAGACTTCAAACCCCTGGTGAACTCTTCTTCTGCTTCCGAGTGTCTGACCAGTGCAGGTGCCGCCAGCAAGGACAGAATGGTGTCTGTTACTACGAATGCCATCCAGGACAAAGACCCATCGCTAGAGGTGGAGACACCAGAGAAAGCCACGACTTCCTCCACTACTTCTGACGCGACGGAAGGAGAGCAGAGCGATCATGACTTTTGGAAACTCTGGGACTCGTTTGATGGGTGGCAAGAAGCAAATGACAAAGCCAAAATGGAAACCTGCCAGGAACAACTGGTGAAGAAGCGGCCACCGAGGCCGAAAAGCGCCGACGATTTGGAGCTACATGCCGTGCTGATGGACCTCGACAGAAAAGCGCAAAAGAACATGCTATATGGGTATGTGCGACATCGCCTGGGGACGGATATCCTCAAAGACAATCGGCTTCGGTAGAGTTCAAGGTGACGGACTGGTCGACTGCAGGGTGTTAACTAAAGAGAATTGTACAAACTGTTGCGGATGTCCTGCGCGTGTCTACTACGCTTGTTGCATCGTCTCCAAAATTGCAGGAGCATCACGATGGAGGCATGACAGAATCCCTGGATCCCCCATCAAGATGTGATCTGTTGCGTTCAAAGCAACGGCGCCATGGCCTCCAGAGAGACAAATGGCTTTGTGCAGCACCATTGAAGTGCAAACACGGCGAGCTCGAGGACGTTGACGTTGGTCAACAAGCTGGTGGATCGATCGGCGCCAAGGTTTCGTCACAAGACGTTTTGATGGAACACGTGCAGTCGTTCCCAGTGGGCTCGCACGGTCAGCAAGTCGTGTTGCGGCGTAGACGGTCGTGGCAACTTTGGATGATAATGGACAAGCACCAAGTCTGGCAGATAGCGTGGAAGCAGCTATCGTTCATTTTGCGAAGTACTTGAACCAGCAGCGTTGGGGGGGGGGGGGATCGGTTGTGTCGCAATGAGGTCACGCCACGAGTCATTTCCCATTTCTCCAGCGCATGTTGGTCAGTTTGCACGTGCACACCAGCTAGCCACTCGACCGATTCTGACAGAAAGTTCGATGCGAACAAACACACCGGCACAGTCGACCACTCGAAACGATTGTTCTTCTTCAACAAATCGGATAATGGCATCACCAACGTTGCAAATCCTCCACAAATCGACGATAATACCCAGCCAAGCCAAGAAATCGGCGGAGTTCTTGAGTATCTCGTGGAATGGAAAGTGCAAGGCGGTAGAATTGGGCAATCAAGGAGATGAAGAAAGTGAAGAAAATGAGAAAGAAAAACTGAAGAAAAGGGACCAATATTC
>JAMFLO010000280.1:0-45335 GCA_027475765.1 Paralagenidium karlingii
GCAGAAGCATCGACCGCATGACCGTTCGCCAGTTTCTGTTTCTTGGCAGCCGGCAACTCCCGCTCGTCTTCGTCTTCTTGATCAGAAGCTTCTCTGTCTCCCAGAAAGAACTCGTCTTCGTCCTCTTCGTCTGTCTTCTCGCTATCCGACACATCTGCAGAATTCTTCGACTTGTTCTTGAGCAAATCACAGCTTTCGGTCAAGGAATTGCTCAACGGCGTCATCAAATGCGCATAATACGGCACCAAAATGCTCTTGAGGCGATCCGAAAGGATCACCACAAACTTGAAGAACGCAATGCGTCTCGCCACCGTCATCACTTGGGTCGGCATCGACACTTGGCTCCACTCACAAAGCTTCAAAAACAAAGGTTTCCACTGCTTTTCGTTCAGTTTGAGGATGAATTCCGCGAAGATCTCCAGCAAATCGTCTTCCAGTTCTTCGTCAAAGAGTGTGTTGGCACCACAAAGTCGACGATAGTCCATGGTTCTCAAAAAGAACCGAGCAAACAGCCCCAGACATTGGCGCAAGTCCGAGCTCTCCACACTCGACACCACCGTTGACACCACAAACAAGTACTTGCGCAGGGACGACACGCTCGCGATGGTCACCTTTTTGCTGTTGTCGGAGGCAGATGCAGATGCAGAAATGCTGACCAGCTTGTCAAAGAGACCAAACACCGTCGGGAACAACAGTCTTCGTTCCATGCCGTGACACAGGTTCATCAAACAGCCATCCAGCGTCAGCACCAGACCGGCCATCTTCTCGCCAGCAGCATCGCCACTGGTGAGGCCGACCAGTTGCTTGGAGAGCAGCAATTGCAGCATGCGCTCGAGATCCTTGGTCAAGAACTCTGGAATGCGACTGGAAAACACTTCCAGCGCATTGAGCAGACACTGCAAAACACTCGAATCCGACACCACGGCGTTGTCGGCGTAGGCCACCACCACAAACTCCAGTGCATCCAGGAGATTCGGCAGGAACTTGGGCAAAAAGCGAACAATACGTGTGGAAATCGCTTCACAAATGGATGCCAAACACATGAATGCGCTGGCGATAATGTGCAAATCGTCGTTGGACGACTCGGATGTCAAGGACTCGGTGGACACAAAGCACAAAATGCTGGGCACCAGCGACTCCAACTTGGTGCGCAGGGTTTGCATGACTTGTTCGTTGGCCATGTTGTTGTGCAGATGGTCTTGCGTGAAATGGTGCACCAGAATGCTGACGCTTAGCAGCGCAATTTGCTTGTTATGCTTGGTTTCGTCCGATTCGTCCAGCAACGACTGGATCTCGTCCAGCATTTCGAGCAGCAGGCACTTTTCTTCGTGGCGCAGGCGACTCGCTTGAGCACTCAATTTGTCGTTCAACAGCTGCAAAGCCTTGTGGCGGATGTGCTGGTTGTCGTGATGCAGCAATTCACTGATCAATGCAACAAACGATGGAATCGACAGCAATTGTTGCACATTCTCCAGAATCTCCATCGTATGCAGCGCAATCTGATGCCAAAACGAAGTTACGGATGAGTCCGATCGAGACATACGCGAAGTCTGCACAGAGACTCGTTGGAAATACAGCAGCACCGACTCGATCATCATCAAATACTTGGGTTGGAGCTTGCTTTCCTGGTAGTCATCCATCTCTTCGTCCTCATCTTGTTCGTTTTGCATGGCTTCTTCTTCACGGAGTAACTGATGGTGCAGTTCCTTCGACTGAAGATGGGCTGGAATGAATTCCATGAGCACCAGGTTCAGCGCACGAGCTTTGGCCACGGGAGCGCCTTCAGCAAGCACAAAACGCTCGTGGACGGCAGCATTCTCTTCGTCTTCATCTTCACTGGCATCCTCCATTTGTTCATTGTCATCTTTGGCAGCGACTCGTGGGAAAAGATCGCGAGCGAAGCGCAGCAAATCGTTCAAACACGAGATTTGCTGAACTCCATTAGTGGAATGGCACAACTGATGGCAGAAAGCCACACGAGATGCACGTTCTTCTGTGTCTTGTGGTAAGCCCGCGTTGGGTTGTTGGTTCAACAGCATCGCCACGACTAAAGGAAGCGCCTCCGATGACCCGGCCTCTTGAACCAAAACCTGGAAAAGCTGTTGTTGACGATGGCTCGGGATGCGATCAAACGCATTAACAAAGATGGCAAGGAATTGTTGCATCGACAGTCGCGAGTCCTTGGAGGAACCTGTGGCAGCGTCGGAAGGCTTCTTGAGCTGTGGCACGATTGCCGCGATGATCTGTTTCAGCACGTAGAAGGAGTACTCATCTTGCTGGCCAATAGTCTGCTTGGCAACAAACTCCAAAACACTCGCGATGCTCTCTTGGACATGCTGTGGGAACAGCGCCACCAGGCACGAGATCAACAACAGAGCTTCGTTGCGAGTCTGAAGCGACGTCGTACGAGCCAGACAAGTCAACAGATTCTTCACAATCACTTCAGGAGATGCAGCCGCAATTTTAGACTTTGCAGGCGATTTCTTCAGGCCATTGCGAGCTGGGACGATCGTGGTTGGGACATTCAGACCTTGCTGGGCGGCACATTCACAGACACGGCGCAAGCATGCAAACAGGATCTGATACAAGTAGTCACTGGTTGTTTGCTCCGCCGTCAACTGTTCCAACACAGAAGCGAGCTTCTCGAACAGCACAAAGACGTTGCCGATTAGCGATTCGGCGTTGACTTTGACGGCGACAATCTCCAGCACGCAGGTGACATCGTGGGCCCCAGCATGCTGATTCTCATCGACAAGCCGCACCAGAATGTCCACGTTCAGCGGCAAACGACAGAAGCACTTGACAATGGCAGAGACCGCCACTTCATTCGATTTCACCAACAGTTTGACAAGCTGCGACACCAGAACCTGTTTGGTCTTGTCGTTGAGTGCGTTGAACACTTCTGGAGAGAGATTCTGGATCGCTACAAGTTGCAAGCGTTCAAGCTGAGCCGCGACACCAGGTCCCTGAGACTCCAGAACAGACAACACGGCATCGAACAGTGGTTTCGACAGTGTGGCCTTGCTGGTTTTGGCTCCTTTTCCGGGCGCTAGAGAGCACAAAGTTCTGAGATCCATATAGTGGTGCATCAGCGTGGCCAACAGACTCCATTGTGGTCGTGCGCCAGCTTCATGCGAGTCGGCTGGTTTCAGTGTCGTCAACGTTTGATGAAATAATTCCGTGGTTTCACTCCACAATTGTGGGGTGCGAACTTGTTCAAACAGTTGAAGCACTTGGCCCAATCGCTTCGGTTCCTCACCAGCCACCATCGCCCAAAGCATGGTGAAAAACGCGGCATGGTCACCTTGCATGTTGCCCAGCACATTTCGCACCGAATTCGCATCCATCAGCACATCTTTCTTGGACTGCACAAGCACATTCAAGCCCTGGTGAAGAGTAGACCATGCCGAAACGTTGGAGGATGCCTTCCTCACACACTCGAGGCAAGAAAGTGCAACATCGCGAATGGACTGGTGAACGTGCGATAAGGCAAACAGCATGGCTGGAACCATTTCCTGCAGGTTGGTCCACATGGTTTCAATCGCCTGTTTGGTTCGGTCTTGCTGAAGAAATGCCGCACAAAGCGCATGCAGAAGCTGAAGGCTTCGGCTTTTGGCCAAGAGACCAACCCGGTCCGGCGAACCAAAAATCAAACGTTTCATGGTCGGCACGAGATGTGGCGCCATCGAGTCTTCAAACAGTTTGAGCATGCAATTACTCTGCACAAGAGCAAAGTTGTGCGAACTACTCGACAACAGCGTCGCCACCAATTCGTCACTGGCAGGTTCGTTTTGCTCAATCAAAGCCTTGCACAACGTTACAATCATGTCACCAAGCTCCAGAAGAACGGTCTTGTCGTCGCGGCGGCACACAATCATAAACACGCGCTTGAGTTGCACACACAGTCGAGTGGTGAGATCTGTTGTAGCTTTCTTCGGATCCTGTTGCCACGCTTCAAACAGCACGCGCACCATAAACAACTCCAAAGGTCCAGCTTCATCGGCCAAGCCACTCGTCCAGCTCAAGATAAATGGTAGAAGCTCCGATGTCTTTTGATTCAAAACACGACCAAAGTGATGGATAAGTGATGGCAGATCTTCTTGCATCCTATTCATTCCAGCACAGAGCGGGTGGTCCATATGCTTCATCAACGCCACGCAAGTTGCCATCGACAGCTTGAACTCGTTCGCCTTGTGCTTCTTTTGCAGAGGGACCAGACCCAGCAAGACGCGGAGCACTTCCTCGTCGAAATGCGCTTTGGTCTTGGACTCTTCAATGGCAGGAAGAAACTTTTCGACAGCGAAACCAGCGAGTTGTTCCAGCAAAGCCACCGATCCGCCAGCGCCACTCCATCGTTGAATTGCTTGCGCGATGGCCTTGAAGCAGTCTTCGTGTGGACAATTCGCCAGAGCAAACACACCGACTCGGCTCTGGACCACAAATGCGACAATCTTGGCGCTGTCATCAGTCAACCGTCGCAGTGCAACATCACCATTGGTGAGTAGCGTGGTGGCGCTACTAGTGCTGCCGTCGCTGTCGTCACTTGCTTGTTCTTGTTCCTCGAGCTTCTTGTCCAAAGTCACCAGAGCCTGATATCGAGTTTGCTCGGTCGGGTGATCCAATGCCAACAGCAGCGAAGTCGTCTTATCACCTGCAAACGGCAAGAAATGGGCCGAATCCGTGACTTTGGCAAACGTTTTGGTCAGGAATTCATGTAGCTGCGCTTGCTTTGGACGTGGCATGCTGTCACTCTGAAGTGTTTGATGGATGGCTTTTTCCACTTGGGCCAGGTATTGGTAACTAAAAGCCTGCAAAAGTGCACAAATGGATTCGACTTGGCCGTTTGAGACATCAAAATCGTGTTTTTCTGCTTCCTCCAGTAATTCCGTGACCATTTCTTGCACGTACAACTCAATGGGCACGGCATCGATCAAACTGGTGAGCAAATCCAATTGCTTTTCGCCCAAATTGGCCACCAAAAACCGTAATAAGGCGCGTAAAAACCTGGAGGCGTCGTAGGAAACGCAAATCTCGGCGAGACATTCCGGAAGACTGGACAACCGAAGCAAATATTTGCCCAATTTGCTGTTGATGGCAAATTGTGGCTGACTTTGTGCAATAAATACTACCGACAGCACGGCGTTGGTTTGATTGGGTTCGCTGCAGTATTTTGTCAGATACAACGCCATGGTCTCGACCACTTGCGGCGCCAGCACGGCTTTGGAGCACAATTTGGATACAATCATGTAGGCCGAAGACTGGAATTCCGGCATGGTCTTGCGTTTCAACGCAAACAAAAGCTGCGGCACTAGCCATCGTAGCATGGTCTCATGGATTTTAGCACTTCGGTCCAACATTTGCAGCACCACTAGCGTGTACAGCGATACAATCTTTGGGTTTTGTGCGCCGATGCGTTTGCAAGTGTCAAAGATGAACTCAATGACCGACGTATCGTCCAGACACCGGGTCACAAACACGTCGCGAGTGGTCGGCTTGGCGTTTTTTTTGGCCTGCAGTAAAAACTCCCATTTGGTGTCGTGGATGTGCAGCAATTTCATCATTTTGCCAAACATTTCGGACTCGTGGTAGCAGATCATCATGGCCATCACGTGGTCCACGTGGAAGCGATGGATCTCGTATTTGCGCACCAAAAACTCCAGCACTTTGTGACTTGCATTCAACAAGAAAAAGCCACTCAGCGCGTCCAAGAGCTTGGCAATTTCGCTGCTGAGTGCCTGGTCCTGGTCTTTGGTTAGTTGACCTCGGTGGAAATGGACGCGTTGGCGTGCAAAGAGCTGGAATCTATTGGTGGCCATCATTTCCTCGTGAGGGATGCTGGTGCTGGTGCTGGTGCTGATACTACTGGCGGTCGGGTCTTCGTGGTTCTGATCGTAAAACGCGTCAAACACGCCATCCAGCTTTTGCAATTCCAACAGCCCATTGCACGCCATGTTGTACACCATTTCATCGTCAAAGCGCGCGGCTTCGCGTGAGTCGTAGAGCAACGAGACCACACGACGTCGACTGCCGGCGCCATCTTCGCGCAGCTGCTGCAGTTGAGACGCAAGCGAAGCGCTCATCTCCTTTGGCTTTGAACGAAACGACTGGTTTCCCTTTCCGTCCACAAGCCGCGTGCTTTTTCCTTTTGACTGGTGGGCTCCGACAACCAATGGAATCGTACTTTGCCGCTTCGAGAGAAACAGGCTGATGGGGGAGTGAGTATACCCATACAAACACCAAGTCATTCCAGCTGACTGGCCAACAGGCTGGTCATGATCCGGATGGTAACGGGGGTGAGGCACTTTATCCGGAAGGGCAAGTATCCGGACGCACTTCAAGAAAGGGTACGATTGGTTGAAATGACGAGTTGATTTTAGCCAATCATCAAGCGCGCATCTTGAATCGTCGCGATCTTTTCGTGGTTGGCAGGTGCAGCAGCAGTCGCGGCGGCTTGCGGAGCAGCAGCACTTGGTGAGGGCAAAATGGTGCACAAATCTACGAAATACGAGGCCATTCGCGTGGAAATCAACGAAGAACCTTATGGCCTCGCCAACAAATCACCAGAGGACGCGGCGTCCTGTCTCTCAGTGCTCAGCTTCAGGTTGGAACCTCAACACGCCATGCGGTTTATTCTTGAGTCTGCCCCATTGGCGCGCTGATCTCGTGGAGTGATCCGATAGCTGGTTGACTCCGCTGGTGTGCAAGGGCATTCGTTCGCCTCTCACCATGGAAGATTTGTACCCTCTGGCGGCAAGAGACAAAGCGAGACCCAACCATCTGATGCTAAAAGGCCACTGGCAACAGGAACTCGCGAAACCGGCACCGTCGCTTGCAAGTGCACTCTGGAAGGTCCCTCTTACCCACTCACTCTCTCTATCTCTCTTCTGTATATGAATTATTGCTGCCTACTCATGCGAATTGCGTTTATGTCGTTTAGACGTATGGTAGCAAACTCATGCTGTTGACTACGATGAAGTTCATCGCGGTGCTCGCAGCGTTTGCACTGCCGATTCTGTTGAATCAACTGATTCAATTCATGCAAGAACGCTCGGGGCAGTCCCTGGCAACCAGCAACGCGCTGGGTTATGTGTTGGCCGGTTGTTTTTTTGCTGTCATTATGATCCGAGTGGTGCTTCTCAACCAGTTTTATGCTGGGGCCTTTCGTGTCGGCGTCAACTTGCAGTCGTCCCTTCGACCGCTGGTGTATGAAAAAGTATTTCGTCTGAGTGACAGCGAGATCAACGCATTTGGATCCGGTCGCGTCATGAACCACCACTCGTCCGATGTTGACAACATTGGACTCTTCTTTTTTCAAGGTTCCAATGCTGTCTGGTTATTGTCATGTACCTGGACAACGCTTTTGACGTACTATCCTCGTCGATGACGCCAGGCTTTGTGCTCTGGGAGACTCCGCTTTTGATTCTTGTGATCTCTGGGATGCTGTACTACTACTTGGGACTCGCAGCGGTGCGTGAGGTGGTCATGCCGATGTGCCAGGTGCCGAGATGTTAACAAGACTCTGCTGTGAATAATACCCTCCTAGTTTGCAGGACTTGCGACCATGGTGCTAGTCTTGCTGTTCTGCAGTGTGTTGATGCAGTTTGTAGAAGTGTACTCTCGAGATCAGTTCACATGCAGTGATCAACGCGTCGGACTCGTGCGGGAGGCAAGTAGAAGCGTCCTGTTCCGTTCAAGGATCCTTTGGCAATGCTGACGGGGTTATCCATGTAGTTGTTGCGAGGCATTCGACTCACCAAGGTAGTTCCTTGTCTTGGCTTCACCAACCCATGGAAGATGCTTGAAGCTAATCAACGCATTCGCATGATCAACGACAGTGCTATGCATGGGAAGACGTCATGAAATGCACCGTCAAGCAGGCTCGGCAAAAAGAAGTGGGGTTCTTGTACCGCATCACGTTGTTGCGCGCCGTCAACAGCGGCATGTTCGACGTCAGCTCCGTGTTTGTGGCGTTGGCCTCGTTTGCAGTGTTTGCGTTGCTCTCCAGCGAGCCGTTGACGCCAGCCGTTGCATTCACCTCGCTCAGTCTGTTTGCAATGATTCAAGAACCAGTGTCCATGCTTCCCATGACGCTGCAATTGTTGGTACAGACTCGCATCTCGTTCCATCGATTGAACCAGTTCCTGACCGCCGACGAAGTGCAGGACATCTTTGAGCAATACCAACGCCCCGAGACGCTGCCTGCTTCGTTGATTATTCGACTTCGTCATGCGGATTTCTCGCTCAAGATCAAACCCAAAGCGTCTCTGGCAGACGAAGAAGAACCCCAAGAACCCCCGGAAAGCCCTCCAACAAAGCCCGAGCCAGAACAATCTGCGCAACAACAAGAACCCCGCGAAGTGACCCTGGAGATGAAGAATGTGAGCCTGGACATTGAACAAAACAAGCTCACGATGATTGTCGGTCGCGTCGGCGCTGGGAAAACGACACTTTTGAACGCCATTCTCGGCGAAATGGAGTTTCAGCCGCGAGACGACACCAGTGAACGAAGCTTGGGGTCCCAGCGCATTGCGTATGTGCCCCAACACGCCTGGATCTTGAACGCGACCATTCAAGAGAACATTCTGTTTGGAAATCCTCTGGACGAAACCAGATTGGCGGCGGTGCTGCAGGACTCGTGCCTAGCAGAAGACTTGGTCATGTTCCCCGCAGGCATCCACACCGAAGTCGGCGAGCGAGGCATCACGTTGAGTGGTGGACAACAGCAGCGCGTCGCCATCGCTCGCGCCCTCTACAGTGACCGAGACATTTACATTTTTGACGATCCCTTCTCCGCGCTCGACAGGTACGTTTGTTGGGGGTTCTTCGAAGGTGAGATCATTATGAACATTGTCGAACTGATGGTTTGGCATCGCATTGTGGGTGGGTGAATGCAGCGACACGGGCGAGAAAGTGTTTGAGCGATGCCTTCAGACAAGACTCGCCGACAAAACACGCCTGGTCGTGACCCACGCGCTCAAATTCACCCCAAAGGCCGATCAAGTGAGTGATTCTTTTGCAGCAAGCGCCTAATTGACTGAAAGGATCCCAATGGTTTGATGATGACGATGACGACGACGATGACGGTGTTCAGATTGTGGTGATGGCCGACATGCAAATCCGAGAAATCGGAACATACACGTCTCTACGGGAGCACCAGGATGGCGTGTTCAACTCGTTCTTTGCCTGTGGTCGCGACGTGGTTGACGTGGAACCTGAAGCCGAGCCAAAGAACGCCATGATCGAAGTCAATCGCCAGCGCTTTCAACTGGCAACCGACGACGAAGAAGAAGGAACGGAAGAAGTTGCAGACGCACAGGTCACGAAAGCGCTGGTTGACGGTGCACTCATCACCAAAGAAACTCGAGTCTACGGTCGCGTCAGGCTCTCGATGTACTTGAAGTACATCCGCGCGTGTGGCAGAGTCGTGTTCTTCAGTTCCATCTTGTTCTTCGCCACCAGCAAAGTGAGTTTCTGCAGCTACCCAAATGACGTCGCACAGCGGGTTATGCGGTTTCTCATGCCACCAAATGGATACCTTGACTAGCTCGCCGTCGTGGCCAGTAGCTTGTGGCTGGCCGATTGGACACGAAACACCGGCGCGCTTGTCAACTTTGCGTATTTTCTCGGGGTTTACGCTAGTTTTGTGGCCATCGCAACCGTGCTGGCCTTTGTTGCTCGCTTCTTGTTTGGTTTTGGCGGCATGAGGTACACGCTAGGATGTGGCTGGATCATTGAGGGTTTTGGGTGTTGTGGATGCACTGACGGAGCAATGGGTGTGGTCAGGGCGTCGATCGGGCTTCATGACGACATGCTGGAAAGCGTCGTGGGTTCTCCGATGAGTTTCTTTGATGTGACGCCCGTGGGGAGACTCATCAATCGGTTTTCCAACGATCTGCGAGTGATTGGTATGTTTGTTCAAGGCGTGGTCTCTCTGTCTCGAAGGTGCGCACTGTGTTGACCGTGCCAATGTGTCGATCGGCAGATGGAGGGATCAATACGTCAATGGGCGACGTCATCTCCACCCTCATCTACATTGGCACCATGATTCTAGTGCAGGTCGGCGAGTGGTGCAAGTCTTGGTGAATAGCAGGAGAACAAAACTCACGCGCCCGTTGGCCCCTGTAGTGTCTCCTCGTACCACCTCTCGCGCTGGTGTACTTGCCGATGATCATCCCCTTGACGATTCTTTGTTCGTTGTACCGACGGTGAGACCGACGCGAGAGATCTCGAAAGTAGCAGATGCAAATCAAATGTGCCTGACGGACTCTCTGCTGGCTTTGGTGAGGAATCCAGAGTGTCGCGCGACCTGCAACGACTGGAGAACGTGTCCAAGAGCCCACTTTATGCCCACGTCGATCAATCGCTCGGTGGCATTACGTCCATTCGCATTTGCCAGTCAAAGGATCGGTTCATGGAGCAGTTTTATGCCCACGTTGATCACAACGCACGCGCGTTTTTTCCCAACATCATGGTCGGCTACTGGCTCAACGTTCGCATTGAGACCGTGGCAGCGATCATTTGTCTGGGCGTTGCCGTGTTGGTCATCAGTCCATACGCAGAAGTGGATCCTGCGCTTGGTGGGCTTTTGCTTGCGTTCACGATGGAAGCAAGTCAGTACTACGAGTGGATCTTTCATTGCATTGTTGAGTTGGAGCACAACATGAACGCAGTGGAGCGCGTGGAGGAATACACACGACTCAAGCAGGAAGAGCCGGCCACCCACCTCGTAGGGTCGCCTCTCGGGGAAGACCAAAGTTGCAAATTTCTGGACGATTGGCCACGACAAGGAGAAGTGGTCTTTGACAAGGTGTGCCTTCGCTATCGTCCAAACTTGGACCTTGTACTTCGCGAGTTGTCACTACACATCAAACCTGGTCAACGGGTGAGTCACTGGAACGGATGCCACCCCCACCGGGAAAGATTTGACGCTGTGACTTTCGGTGACCATAGGTTGGCCTTTGTGGACGCACCGGATCGGGCAAGAGCACCGTCTTGAGTGCGTTGTTCCGACTGGTCAATCACGAGAGCGGCACCATCAGCATCGATGGCGTCTCCATTACGTCGATTCCTCTAGCCACGCTTCGCGGTAGCATGGCTGTGCTTCCGCAAGAGCCCGTGTTGTTTGCCCAATCTGTGCGCTTCAATCTCGATCCCTGTGGCCACCACAGCGATGCCGAGCTCTGGGATGCGCTGGTTAAGTCCAAATTGAAGGACACCATTGGAAACCTCCCCGAACGACTCGACCATTTGCTTGACGAAGACGGCGGCAACTTAAGCACGGGCGAACGCCAGCTGTTTGCACTGGCGCGCGCCATTTTGCGCATGCAACATGCCCAGATCTTGTTGTTGGATGAGGCCACGGCGTCGGTGGACCAGACAACCGGTGAGTTGGAGGAGGAGTAGACCATATATACGACACGATGCACTCGCTGGTACTCATGGATGCCTTGACGGCGTGGACGGCCCGACGGGCGGCGGGCGGCGGGGCGATGGCCATAGACGCGTACATCCAAGAACAGCTACGCACCGAGTTTGTGCATCGTACCATCATCATCATTGTGAGTGGACTGGACGTGTTCTCTTGATAAACCGATCGTCATGCCCATGTACACTCACTCCCAAACGCCAATATGCCCAATGGGCCTGATCCCGCACCTCAACAGGCCCATCGTCTGGACAGTATCATGGACGTCGACGCTCTGTTTGTGCTGCAAGATGGCCAAGTGGTTGAACACGGAACACCGAAAGAGCTGCTGCATCGAGACGGACAAGAAGCACAAGGCGATACAAAGCCCAGTGAGTTCCAAAAGCTTGCAGGAGCCGATCTCCAACGGCTCAAAGAGCTCGTGGTGCATGCGGAAAAGCAAGCGGAACAAGCCCACGACGACGACCACCACCAGCCACCTCCCATGGCCAAGGCAGCAGCAGAGGAAACGCCAGGGAACGCAACTTGTACATGAAAAAGCCCGAGCATTCCGCACATCCGCTGCATTTCCCACAACAAACTCAACATCAGTCGTTGGGGCATCGCGGCAGAGTGGCATATTGATCGAGGAATGCTTTGGGGCCAAGAGTCACCGTCTCGGATTGGTTAAAATAGGAGTAAAACGAATTCTGATTGGTCAAAAGTCGGGTGCACTTTCAAAACCCAAGTTCACGCGGGCAATTCATGCCCAACACAGGCTGAAGATGAGTTCCAGCGGAAGACCCAGCAGCGCTTCTGGTCGTCAGAACCCTTCGGTTCACCGCCATAGACAAACAGGACAGTCTTTTGGTAGTGCTTCTGGTCTTTCACGTGGTGGCTTGGGTCAAATCCCGTTGAGTTCGGGCGAACTAGAGCTAATTCACCACCAGCAACAACACCAATTGCGCAAACAGCGGCTGCAAGAGATCCGTCGTCAAGAAACGCTATTTGCGCGTGAAATCACCAGCAATTACAACAAACAGAAACAGCAATTGCAACTGCAAAGAGCCCAGCGATTGCACAACCAATTGCTGCAGCAACACGACCTCAAACGCTCCCAATTGTATGCCAAATACCAGTTCTCGCTGCAAAACATGGGCACTGCCCAACGCCATGCACGCCAAAAACTCATGGAATTGGTAGAAACAGCCCAAATG
Organism: Paralagenidium karlingii; assembly: GCA_027475765.1. Taxonomy (NCBI): domain Eukaryota; phylum Oomycota; class Peronosporomycetes; genus Paralagenidium; species Paralagenidium karlingii. The sequence goes on from JAMFLO010000280.1 coordinate 12,622, forward strand.
GAAAAACTCAAGTGGCAACATAACCAACGAGTGGTCCAGACCGAAAGGTTCCCGCAGGCGTTGGCGCAACAGCAAGAGTTGGCCCACCAGCGAGCCAAACACCGCCAGGAAATTCAGGATCGACTGGAGAAACTCAAAGAACTAAGCGATTTACAGCGTCAAATGGCCGCCCAGAGAGCGCAAAGGATTTTGCATGAAGAAAGTGCTCGAGATAAAGAAAACCAAGCGATTTTGGCCCAGAGACGAGCGCAAATGGAGCAGGAGATCGTCTGGATCGCTACTGCCAACAAGACCCCCGGTGCCGGCACTATGTTTGAGGCCTTCCAGAACACACGTTTCCATTGTGCGCCACCTGTAGTTTCTGCGAACAAAGTCAGCCAGCATGCACCAGAGATCAAGGTAGTCAAGCACAATCCTCGCCATCCCAACGCATTCAACGCCAAACGAGAAGCAGAGACCTTTGCAGTGGAATTCGATCGGCAACAAGAGGCCAAGAGACTGGAAATGGAACAACTCGAAGCCAAGAGCCAGGCACGAGCTGAACAGGCAAAGACCCATCGAGAAAACGAACAGGATGCCGCCCAAGTCATGGATTGGCTGCGACAAGTTGATCGAGACGCACGTCTGCAACAGACTAGCGATTATTCGCAACGGTACCATCCTCTGCATGACATGAATCGTCAGGCAACAGAGAGATCACGACCAGAGCAACAAGAACAAATGGCTGAGCGTGCATTTGAACAGTTGTTTGGACTGGACCAAGCGGAGACACCGACTGTTAGGTCAGCGCTTGGTTCTCAGGTGGAAAGGATCCCACCGCAGGAGCTATACGAGAGCTGTGCAAGCAGTGATGTATCCTCTTTGGGGCAGTCGACTGGAATGCTACAAGAAGATGTATCAAGGTTACCACCACAACAGCATCTTTTCCATCAACACACTTCCGGCACAGCAGCTCATGGGGGCCACCTAGAAGAAGCGGAAAGACGAGTGATGGCAGATACTGGAGAATGTGACTCAAGAGATCAACCGCAACGCCAGCAACAACACCAACAAGATCAACGCCCTCTGGTAGATTTGATGGACCAAAAGGAGCTTTTGGATCGCTTTCAGCGACAGGATTCGCTCTTGCAGGAGCAAATCTTTGGAAGAGACTCGACCAATCGAGACCAGTTTCCTTGCAGAACGTTTTCAAAAGAATCTGGTGAGTTGGGTCTTGCGCCTCATGAACCTTCATCAAAGAATGCCACGGAATTGGACCTGGAACTGGTGCATCCGGTTGCGCCAAGTACCGTGAAGACCCCATCGGAAGAATTGAAAAGAGTCATAGGTCGTACAATGGACCGCGGATACAAGAATATGGAGGACGCAGACTCAGTAGCAGTGGGAAGCAACGCCAGTGTCTTCTTGCAAAGTGATGATTACCTTGACCAAGACAGTTTGAACATGGATGCTGCCCTCCATGAGCCATCGACGCAGAAAGGTTATGCACCAGACAACTTATTGAAGACCTCTCAGGGAGTTCAATTCAACAAACAGCGCGAGCAACGATTCGATTCTCCAGTCGAGGCTCAGGATCGTGAGTTGAACAGCAACAGCAACAGCGACAGCAGTAGGGGTCGCTCCTCATTGCACTCACCTGCACCTCCACAAGACTCACAGTCACTGGCGAATCTAGAAGATCAGAGTGCCGTGTTACTGAGCAAAGAATCGGCGCAGGATGAAAGCGTAGTGCAGACCTCTCCCGTGACAGGCGAGAGCCGTCCGGAGTCGCACTCTCCTGCCACAAGTGCCTATTCATCGATCAGCACGTCAGGACCTGCACCAGATCTTCCAGGAGCATCGATTGCTGCGCGCCAGAATCGCTCGACCACCTCAGGAAGTGGTGGCTATGTGGAGCAGCTTGTCAAACGGTTCCAACCGGTGGAAAGCTTGAGTTCCCAAGACTCGGACTCGAGATTGTCGATCCGCTCGCAAGAGGAAGAGCATCAACGACAGCAATCGATGGAAGGCTTGGATGAACACAGAACAGCCCCAACGCACATGGAAAATGCTTCATCTCATGCGAATCAGCAAAGACAAGAGTCGCTCGAGCAGGAGCACGTCCGCGCCAACATCAAGGAAAGTGCGCAGCAGGATCCAGCGATCGCGATTTCGAAAGGTGCCGGTGATCAACTCGAACCTCGTGGTGCTTTGCCGCATCATCAGGCTATGGATTCGCACGGCGAGGACGATTCGTTTTCACCTGACAGCAGTGGTTACGAGAGCCTTATCCAGCCGCAAGGGAAGGTTGGGTCCCAACGAAATGTGTATGACGATACTGCTTCTGACCCTGAACTTCGTGAAGGTCTTCCCCCAGGTGTTGCTGGTCTCACGAGACAGTCCACTACAATGCCTGCAAGCCAGGAAAAGCGCGTTGAGCGCACTGATGAGAGCTTTTGTCGAGACGATGAAGCACACGAACGTGCCAGACAAGCAGCCATGCCGACTGCACCGTGGCCGAGGCCAGAAGACCAAGAGCAGCACCAGGATGTCTCCTGGTCGAGTTCTTCGGACTATGAATATGACGAGCAAGCCAGTTGGGTCTCATCGCTTCCTCAGTACAGTCTTCCGTCGGCGAGTTGTTCTTCGTCGTCGTCGTTTGCGGCGAGCTTTCATGCGTATGAAGAAAAAGCTCGGCCGTGCGCCAACCAATTGGTTCCGATGTTTGCGACGGTTGCGACAACAGCACCAGCGTCCTTGAAACAAGAAGGAGAGCAGACCAGACAAACGACGTCCACTCAAGTGAACGTTCAACCTGAGATCCAGTCGACACCAGAGCAAGAACCACTGGCACCAACTCAGCCCAACACTTCGCAACCTATCAGCGCGAGGCCGCCAGATGGGTCATCACAAACGCAACCTGACAATCTACCTGAACGTGCAGAGAGAAGATCGCAGACGATGATGCATACGACATCAAGCGGTGCTTCGAGTGAACCCGCACGTCAAGTCCAAGAAGAAGACGAAGAAGAAGTGGTTGGTTTTGCTCGTGGCGAAGACGGAGAGCAACTCGTTGACGAGTGTGAACCATTGAGCAAGGCAACACAGCAAGCGGCACCTGGCTCTCCTCCAGTCTCGGCCCAGAGTGCTTCTTCTTCGTCTTCGGTGGGCAAGCGCTTGCTAGTCATGTCGCTGGCGCATGGCTCACCCGAGAACTCGATGCAAAGCGGGCAACAAGTTCTGGATCCAGTCCAAAGTCGGCACGAGCTGGAGTTGGCGTTGGCCCAAGAGAGTTATGGAGCCGATCATCGTGAGTCTCCGCAACAGCCGATTCAGGAGGCGCACGAACCGATTGACAGGCGACAACGTCACCAGGATCTGTCTTTCTCTAGTGATGACATGCCATCTCTTCAACAGGAACAAGCGACAAGATCCTTGGCTCGTGAGGCCCAAGATCGTCTTTCGCGACGCATCCGTGTCCACCAACAGCACCGCGTCTCTGCCGTGGCTGGCTCCAGAAGTGCTGAGGTGCAGCCATCACCAATCAATGCTGTCGTCACTCCAAAGCTGCTCCAAGAAGTGGAGTCGTCATCGCTGTATTCAGATGGTGACGCCATGCCACCCCAATCATCAAGAAATCAGACTGAAAAGCACCAGCTACAACAACCGCCACCTCAACCGCACGAGCTGCCTCTGGCATCACCGACAAATGCCATGAGACAACAGCCCCAGCAGCGCATGACTCAGTCGTTCTCGTCGGATTTCAGTGGCGCATCCATTTCGGCTTCCTCAAGTCCAGTCGTTCAGGAAACGTCGGTGATGGACCAAGCAGCGCATCGCTTGTCCACCACAGATGCAGCACGGCGGGCCGAAACGGCCAGGCAAATCGTGCAAGGAGCTCTCAGTCAGAGTCAACTTGAACAGCAACAGCAACTACTTCCTCGACAGAGTTCCAATCCGGTTCAAAGTGCAGGTGTCGATTCGAGCCTACCACTGCCACAAGCAACTGAGCCAAGCGAGACCGCACAGCACACCAACACGTTTTCTCCGTCTTCTTCGGCGAGTTCTTCGGGGTCTTCTTCGCTGGCGTTCAACACGCGAATGAACCTGCTGGCGTCCATTGCGTCCGGTACGTTGCCACCAGATTTCGCGCTCCCCAAGTCGCTGAATTTCCTTCCGGCCATGCCATTTGATGCCATGGACATGCGTGTACCACCTGCTCCGATTGACTGGACCGAGGAGCGAGCGCCGCTTCAACACCTGCAACCAGAAGTAGAAGAAAACAGGGAATCGGACGAAAGTGGGGAAAGGCAAGAGGAATCGCAGTTGGAGCAAGCGACAACTCGAGCCAGTCACGACAAGCACCCGAGTTATTTCTCGACCAGCACCAGTGCACCAGCGCCGATGGAATCCTCTGGCAGTTTGTCGGCGCCAACGACCCCACCATCAAGAGGTGCACCAGTGCCAAGCTCCATGTCCCTGTCGCCAGCATCGACGTCTCTTTCGCCTCGGCGCGCACCAGTGCAGTTGTTTATTCCCTTCGAACAGCCAAGCACCTCCGAAAGCAGCAGTCGTCAACTGAATGAGCCAACTAGTGGTGACATCAGTAGTCAATTGAATGCTCAGACTCAACAAGAAAACCATCAAGAGGCACAGCAAATGCCAACGCAGCCACCGAAATCCCTGGCCGACGCTTTTCTTGCGCGTCATCCGCAATTCCAACAACGCATGCAACAACGAGCACAAACCACTAGCGCCAGAGCCAGTGCCAGAGCCAAAGCCAAAGCCAAAGCCAAAGCCCCGGCGACTCGAGTTAACACAAGAAAGTCACTCCGTGCGGAAGACTCTTGTTCTTCGTCTTCCATTGATCCATCCGTCAAGCCAAAGTCAAAAGACTCAAGACGGCGTGTTAACAAAATGCCACAAGCCGCTTCCAGCAGGACCACAATCTCAGCAGCTCCGAGCCCGTTAAATGCGAACCAGCAACTGCTTCTGGATCGCTTGGCTTCAGGTGAACGCGCCAAAGTGTCCCATCAAGAGATGGTGGATCGCAGCAGACGACTGTATCACCAGCTTCCTGAGGTTTTGGAGCGCAAACGCCAGCAAGAAGTGCTGGAAAAGCGCCAGGAACGGCTGAGACAGCTGCGCGAAAAAGAAAAGGTGCGAGCGAGTAGGATTAGTGGAGTGACGCTGTGGATCATTGCGATTGTGGAATGAGAAGTTGGGACGATGAATACCCCCATTGGTCTGGATGGGACCTTGGTGCTGACTTGATCTGTATTGTGGCTTTCTTTGTCATGTGTCATCTGAATTGACACGAATGCCGTAGGCTCGTCGACTTGCTCAGCGCCAAAAGCGATCCAATGCCCGACAAGTGTCCTCATAGCACTCCCCGTTCCCATAAACGAAATGCCGCTCTATTTACAGTTAACAGGAGTCCGGCCACACTTGGATGGTTGACTGGACATGTCAATTCATTTGTTTTGATGCTGTTCCCGAGTTGGATTAGATTGTTGCTCTTGTGGAGGCGCTGATTTGCGTGGGTTGGGCGGCATGATGACAGGAATGGTCTGGTGTTCATTTGGCAGAACAACAGTCAACAGAACGCTAGGGCCAACCGATCAAACGGTGTTGGCGTGAATACGTACCATGTCTGGCTTAAGAATCTCGTGCATGAAGCAGGAACCTGCCATGAGCGCGCCGAAGCCAGCGGAAATGATCGTCAAGTATTGTCGCGTACTCACTTGCATTGTTGTCCTTTTGCTGTTGTTACTCTTGAAGTCGTGATGTGGTCCACATGATCACGTGGGGGTCAAGTCAACGAGCACCTGTTGGTCAGTTCTTTGATCAGCAAATCGAGCACATCAACATGTCGAAGCGCCGCCCAAACACCTTTCTGCGTGTTGGACTGCCGCTTTTGCTCTTTGTGGTGGGTGGATCGTTTGGTCTGAAGCAGGTAAACCATTTCATCCAGTGACTTTTGTCTTGGAGCCTCTGCTGCCGTTCAGCCGTTGGCCATTCATCGATTTAGCCGTTGACCATTCATCGATTCAGCCGATTAGCAACTTGGCGAGTTCTACATAGAATCAAACCGCTGAATGTGCGTGTGCTTTGCTACTGTAGTTTGCAGAAGGGAAATATGAGAAGCGCGATCACATGTTCAAGAGTCAGTCGGAACGTGCTTTTAACTTGGACGAAGAGTACAAGGTGTGTTGATCCGTCGAGGCAAAAACTTACAACCGCAACGTGGCTGAAGGTTGCATGACATGTTCAGCGCATGACCAAGAAACTCCAATTAGAAGACTTTGAGCTGAAACCTGTGCCACGACTGGATTCTGATTCCGATTCAGCACAAAGGGCTCGCTGAATGTTGAATCAACGATTCGCTGCTGAAGAGTGGTGGTGGGTGTTTACGGTGATGGTTGTGGTCATGCAGCACACCACGCATTTTGTACCAGTGTTACGATACGAGAGCGTTTTCCGCTTTTAACATGCCTCCAATGAATGGCTATGGTTGTGTTGGTTTACATGTTGCTGAAAACCAGCAGTGAGAGAGGCAAATGGGGGTGGGACAATAGCACCAGCAAATGCTCATTCATTCTTTGGTGGTTCACTCCATCTGGACCTGGTTTGTGGCTTTTCAAGTGCACAGTGTCAGCTGTTGTTTGGGCGGTGAGTCTTCTCTTAATTGCGAGTCTGCACACAAGGTTTTTTCTACTACCATAAAAAACCTTAGTCCCGCCCCATTTTTTTCCTTCTTCTCTTCTTTGTTGGTTTTCTTTCAGCCACTCGACTTGGTTATTACCACAGGCAGCTTGCTAGGCACGCAGCTCGCGGAGGGGGGTGTTTTTGTATTCAAGTCGTCTTTTGTCGTCTTTTTTACAGTCTCTGAAGAGAAAGGTGCGCTGGCCTTATGCTTTTCAGTTCCTCTCCCTTTGTCGGCTGGTTTTTTCCTTTGTTTCCATGGGCTTTTCGTCACTCATCATGTTGCCTTTTCACTCTTTGTGAAGACTCCCGTTAAAGTACGAAACGGGCTTTTTTGCTCGTTGTGTGCTTTGGTTTTGGTCAGCAAAGCCCTAGAGTTCAGTTTTTGCTTGCGATGATGACTTCTATCGTGCGTTCGCCAGGTGGGTTGGCTGGAATTGGCCGGAATGAATGGCTGAACGGCTGAGAAGCATATGCGCTTATGAAAGAGCTGATTAATTGCTGATTTGTGCATGCTGAATTGCTGAAATATGCTCACAAACAGGGTGCTACTCAGAGAACCTGAACAAGCGGCGACTCTTGTCTCCGGATTCCTATCGCAATAAAAAGCGTTGCCGAGGCGGAGTCGATTCTTCTTCTTCTGGTAGCGATGGTGCTGAAATGGAAGAAAAGCGCTTTTCCCAAAGACAGTTGGATTATTTGGAGCAAGTCAAACAGGCGGAAATCGCCCGCATCCGCACCGAATATGAGCAATTCATCATGAAACAAGAGCAAGAGAGCCACAATCTGAAGCAGGAACTGTTCCATACGCGACAGCGCTGTGAAGCCCAGGAAAAAGACCTCGAGCGAATGCAAAGCGAGAACAAGTTGCTGAAACGCGCAGTGGCCATCCAAAACCAACAAAAAGAGGAGTGTGTGCAGGAAAATCTGGCGCTGAAGCAGTTGGCCAGCCAGGCAGCGGACCACATCAAGCGACTAGAACAGTCCAATTACGCGTTGCGTGTCCACTTGCAGACCAGTACAGCGTCAAGTCTGGACCATTCCCATCCACCAGATGTGTGCTAAGGCGTCCTGTCAGGAGATGACCCCCAGCTCGGTCAGTCGATCCGTCATTTTCAAGTCATTACTTTTCAGCCACTTTTTTCCAGTTGAGCGAGCCCGTCACGTCAGTTCAGCATTCAGCGATTCAGCAACTTTACAGCATGCACTCCAAAAGAGTCTGTCGGCCAATGCTCCCCAACCAACCAGCCAGCCGTTTGTTTCAGCAATGTTCCCGACTTTTCTTTTCGTATTTGTATTTGTTTTCTTTCGTTCTCTTTTTTGCTTTTTTTTTAATTCAGTTGACAGACTCATGGGAATTTCCCATCACCATTTTCCAAGTTAGGAATCTAAAGACGACGAATACCAATAACAAAAAAATGCCTCCGCGCTATACTTTTTTTTGCAGTAGTTTCTTTCTCCTATCTCTTTTGTTATCGAGAATGTACAACACGCACAAGGTGATCGGATAGAAAGAGAAATGTAACAGGTTGGGATGTCACTATGCAAAAGCAATACTACCACTCCAGGTCCATCGCATCCAAACAACCACATCCACAAAGCGGCATGTTTTCGTCGAAGCTGTAACCGCCACCTTCCATTCAGCAATTCTCAGTGGTCAACAGCCAATTCGAAATGGTAAAAGAATCCATTGGCTCGCTCATGAGGAAGACAGCAGACGCCCAGCCAGCACATTCACGAGGTTTTCGTCTTCATGCTCGGGCGTAAACACACAGCTTGGGTGCTCGCCTTGCCATCGCGGGATCTCATAGTCGGGGCCAAGTAAATGCTTCATGACTTTGCTCATGACCACGTCGCATCTCTCGTAGAGCCGAACACCAGTTTGCTGAGCCAACTTGTCCAGTTTACAGGTGGTGGCTTGCAGATTCACCATGATCAAGTGCTTGGCATACTCACTGGCCATTTCGGCAAATGGTTCGACTTTGAGTGACGTACCCAACACCAGCGCCACGTCCATCTCTTCCGCCTGGTCAATGGCATCATCAATGTCACCCAGGGGCTCATCAAAGCTGATCACATTGCGCTTGAGCCGGCCATTGCCATGGCGCGTACGTGCACGAAGTCGCTGTTCGACGCTTCGTTTGGTACTGGGGCATTTTGGGTCGTCGCACAGCCCCGTCCATGGGAAATCAGTGGTATAAATCTTCTCGCAGGTCTCGCATTTGGCCTGGGTCGCGTTGCCATGCACTTCCATCAACACTTGTGGCGGCAGGCCACTCTTGAGATGCAGATTGTCAACATTCTGAGACACCACATACTTGAGAAAGCCCAAACGATGCAGTTCGTACAGTGCCATGTGCGTTTGTGACGGCACTAACGAGTTGAAGTCTGGAATGCCACTCGCTGCGTTCGGCGTAGGTGCCGGAGGTGGTGACTCTGCGGAAGTCTCCTGGGTCATGGAGAATGGCGATGTTGGCGAGTCACTTCCATTATTGACGCTGTCCTTCGATCCAGCCGGTGCTACTTTCCCGGCTGTTGTCCTGGTCTTATTACTGGCTTTGGTCGTCTTCCGTCGCTTCTTACGAATACCATTTTCACCGCGATAGTCAGGAAGACCAACCGAAGTGCTGATGCCAGCGCCTGTGAACGCCACCAAATGCTTAGCAGAGCGGATCAGCTCTGACAAGCGCTTGCACTTTTCATCAAAATCCGCTTCTTCCTGTTCTTTGAGGGTCGAAACACTAGCGTTGCGCACTAGAAGACAGCGTTTGTCAGGAATACCTTCACCGTGTTCCGAGATTCCCAACGACGGCGGCTTTTGCTTGTGCCATGGAGTGCCACTACCATGACAGAGAGTATCTGATCCTACGTTGTCTTCACGGGTTTGGACCGCATCATCATTCACTTGCTTGTTCAGCTTCTCCAGCAATATATTACTTGCCAAGGGCTTCATCGCGGCCATTGCGAAGCCAAGCAGCTTTTACAGCGTGAGCTGTGTTGTCATCGATCGATGGCCGTTTTATTACGGAAAACTACGTGTGGTTTTTTATTATTGTTGACGCAAAATTTAACTTGAGGTCCTTCCCAAGAAATCTACGCAAGCAGAAAGCTGGAAAAAGAAAATGGCGAAGTACTCAACGATGAATATTATTGTGTTCGATCGTCTTATTCATTAATCTTCTGCAGAGAATGAACCAGTCAACAGTGGATTGACAGTCACTTTCGCTTCAATTCCTTCCTCCGTAATTTTCTTTTGAAGTTTTCTTTCTTTTCACGCCTGCTTTTTCTTTCCTTTCGCTCTTCGTCACAAAAAGTGCCAAACATAAGGTGGTCCACGTCATGGTTCACTGTTTGTGCAAGCGCAACTCTGACTACAAAAGGACAGCAGTTCATCCCACCCACTCGCGTCATCCCTGAACTTGTAGCACGCAATGACAAGTTTTGAAGGCGAAAAAGAAAAGCCACGAGCCACCTCAAACCAAGTCAAGTCAGAGAGAGAGAGAGAGAGGAAGACTCTTCAACCGCTTGCGCTCCCTTCCCGTTAGGCGGTCGCAACTGCGTTTCGCAGGTTTGGCTTCCATCCATCAACTCGATTTGTAACTGGCCCTCTTTGACGCCAAAGATCGCAACTTGAGCTTCTCTTGAAGCCAGCCCATACCGTACCGTATAGATTTCTTTGAATTACAGTTTCATCCCTTTGGCATCGCTCCGTTCGTTAGCTACTTCCCCAATCTGTGCCCTTCTTTGCTTTGTGGAGCTCTTCGAGGGGGTCCTGGGTGAGCAGGCATATGGCTTCTTTCTTTGTGACTGGGCTCGACTCGTCCGCCCGTCCGCTCCCCCTTCGGTCCACTAATAGTGGACGCATGTGCTTTTCTGGCGCGGCGGTGGCTCATGGTATGACCCCCAGCCCTTGTCCCCCCATGCAGATCGATCCGTCACCGTCACCAACACTCGTCACCCAACGGCAACAAGAAAGCCGCCTCCACAAGCTCCACGGCATTCAAACACTTGGCTTTCAGCAAAGCCACTTTGCCCGCAACCACACCAACTCATTCATTCAGCAGTTCACCCTCTCGAAGAGACAGCATCTCCACAAGAAGAAGAGAAGGAGAGATGGTGCTTCAAGACAAATACGATGTGGTGCCGCCCGTGGCCGCCAAGGCCCACATCCGTGGCTTTGATGCCTACAAAAAGCTCTACGACCAGTCCATCCAGGACCCCGATACTTTCTGGGGCCAAATGGCACGCGACAACCTCTCGTGGTTTCGCGACTTTGACCAAGTCACCAGTGGCTCCATGGCTAAAGGCGATCTCGCCTGGTTTCTCAATGGCAAATTGAACGCCAGTTTTAATTGCATTGATCGCCATTTGGCCCAAAAGCCCGACCAAGTGGCCATCATCTGGGAAGCCGATCAACCGGGCCACGGACGCCAAATCACGTATCGCGAGTTGCACGAAGAGACTTGCCGTGTGGCCAATGCCATGAAGGCCGCGGGCATCAAACGTGGTGACACCGTGGCCATTTACATGGCGCTCACACCCGAAATCGCTTTTGTAATCTTGGCCTGCACACGCATTGGCGCCATTCATAGGTGGGTGATTTGCATTGCGGCTATCCATTTGCACTTCGCTGTGCATTGTAGAGAGAGTGGAGAGCTGAGCTGACGAAAACCAACCACAGTGTCGTGTTCTCAGGCTTTAGCTCTGAGTCCTTGCGTGATCGCATTGTCGATGCGAAAAGTCAGGTACAGTGCAAAGGATCCAATCTTTGAAGTTGTCACGCTTTCTTCTGCAAATGGACCCGTCATTGACGCTTTGTGTTGATGACCTATTGCTTTGTTGCTCGTTGCTGCAGTGGGTGTTTACCAGTGACGAAGGCTGCCGTGGCGGCCGCGTGCTGCCTCTCAAAGGAATCGTTGATGCGGCCATTAAGGGACTGAGCTTTGTCCAAAAAGTGTTTTGCTTCAAGCGCACTGGCAACCCCAAGGTGGTGTTGAACCCGGTCATCGATGTCGACATGAGCGTGGAATTGCCCAAACACCGCCCGTATTGCCCACCGGAATGGATGGACAGCGAAGACTTGTTGTTCATCCTGTACACCTCGGGCTCGACTGGCACGCCAAAGGGCGTGGCCCATTCCACCGCTGGGTACTTGCTGTACACCATGTTGACCACCAAATACGTGTTTGATTTGCACGACAACGACATTTTCGCGTGTGTCGCCGATTGCGGCTGGATCACGGGCCACTCGTATGTGTTGTACGGTCCGTTGCTCAACGGTACGACCACGGTCATGTTTGAGAGCACCCCATCGTACCCGGATTGCGGCCGATACTGGTCGCTCGTCGAAAAGTACAAAGTCACCCAGTTCTACACGGCGCCTACAGCGGTGCGCTTGCTCATGGCCAACGGCGATGAATACGTCAAGAAATACGACCGATCCACGCTTCGCGTACTTGGCAGCGTCGGTGAACCCATCAACCCCGAAGCATGGCGATGGTACTACGAAGTGGTCGGTGATCAAAAGTGCTACATCGCCGACACGTACTGGCAGACCGAGACCGGTGGTCACATTGGTGTGGGGCTTCCAGGCGCTACACCCATGAAACCTGGTTCGTGCTCCATGCCGTTTTTTGGCATTGACTTTGTCATCACGGACGATCAAGGAAAGATCCTTGAAGGCAACGATGTTGAAGGACAGCTCTGCATTCGCAAGCCCTGGCCAGGGCTTGCACGCACGGTGTACGGCGACCACAACCGATACTTGGCCGTGTATATGTCATCCCACAACGGTTTGTACTTCACTGGTGATGGTTGTCGCCGCGACAGTGAAGGATTCCACTTCATCACGGGACGTATTGATGGTACAGTAGCTGGTTTCAATTGGTATCTGAACTCATGGGATTGGAAATGCTGATGAGTCTGGCTTGTTTCGCGTTTTTAGATGTAATGTGCACCTCTGGCCATCGTATCGGCACGGCCGAAGTCGAAAGCGCACTTGTGGCTCATGAACTTGTGGCAGAATCCGCGGTGATTGGGTTCCCACATCGCATCAAAGGAGAAGGAAGCTGCTGCTTTGTCATTTTGGTCAAGACGGCCAAAGCCTGCGACGAACTTACCCGCGAATTGATCGTGAAAGTGCGCAAAACGATCGGACCGTTTGCTGCACCTGATATCATTGTGTATGTTTCCGGACTTCCCAAGGTATGTGATGTCGATCTCTTTGAAAGGGTGTGGTCTTGTCCAGTGCTTAACCCGCGTCGTGTTGGTGGTTGGTTCATTTTCAGACCCGAAGCGGCAAGATCATGCGTCGCGTGTTGCGCAAGATCGCCCATGGCCAAGAAGACCAGCTTGGCGACACCTCGACGCTTGCCGAGCCTGGTGTTGTGCCAGAACTGATTGCCAACTTCAAAGAAGCCGTGAAGGGCAAGAAACTGTAAAACGAAACCGTGTGTGCTTACCAACTCAGTTCAAAATTGAGTTTCTTCCGATCGTCAATTTGCGCTTGTACTACAGAATGCATGTTTACGACTCCATCAATAACTACCAAAACCCATGGGATAGCTTTGGATAAACAGGATGAATAGAATCATCCATCGGTCCCCAGAGCCCTCGACCAGAACTCCACGCATGCAATCATCCAACAGGGTCTCCATTGCTGCAAAGCCTGCATCAGGTTGTGCGCGATGTTGAAGTGCGCACTGGATGGCGCACATAGATGACGGTGGATCACACGACATACAGCAAAGCGATCTATTTGGGCGTCCATGGGCAGTGGGATTCTGAAGCTCAACAACAAACCTACGCCGCTTTGCAATCGGACAAACACGCTTCGCGTGGGGGGGGGCAAAGAGAGACCGTGACGTGCGTGAACTTGCACTTGAACAAAAAAACCACCAAAAAAAGCCAGCAAATGCCACGTAACACACACTTGCCTATGGCCCCGTGTCATGGCTTCCTTTCCTTGCTCACGAAAAAAACTAACGGCGAATGGCCAAATGGACGTGAGCCGTGATGCCACGCTGTCAACAGCTCACTTCAAGTTGTCCTCCAAGTTAGCTGACGAACAACCAACAACAACAAGAGGACCTCAGGTCATTAGTACTGTATCCACTTCACAACACCATCTCATGCCGACTCTGTCAGAGTTCTGCTTGCAGTTGCGCTTCCTGTCGTGTGCCCTCGACAGCGTCCGCTTCACCGCTTGACTCGTGCTTGTCATTGTCGCTTGCACCTCGTCCCATATATTCAAGCAGACCACTGGTTGGACAAAATGATTCATCCAATCGGCGAAGGCCGACATGGGTTAAAACATCTATCCGATATCATATCCTGGTGTTGGGTTCGTGTGCTTAACAACAATTATCGGCTATGACGCCTTGTTTGCACCACTATCCACTTCTGGAACAATCCGCTTTGGGCCCCAAGCACTTGTGAGCCGCTGGCTAACGTGACGTTGCGCCGTGTCGACGGATCAGCAGCTCAACGGGCAAAAGTGGAAGACAAATGAGTGATTCCACGCGTCCACAAATGGGATTGAACACTGCAGCCAATCGACGCGTTGGCGCTGGTAGCATGCCCCAGAGCTTTCTGCCTCTTTCACGCCAGTCAAGTCGCGACCTTGGTAGTGCTCCACAGCCCCCAACGGCCTCCAAGCGATGCTGCAAGCGACAAGTGCGACCCATGGTGCTTTGGTTGTTGTTGCTGAGTTCCATGGGTCTATGCGGGTATTTCCTAGCCTTTTGGCACCCCGAAAACTACGACAACATTGGCAATGTGCGCGCCAACAAGTATCTGAGCTATGGCCCCATTGACGTCGTGTACACGTGGGTCAATGGAAGCGATCCGCGCTGGAAAGAAGAGAAAGACTTTTGGCACAAGCACTGGATCGCCTCGCTGACGGGCCAACCGCTTCCCAAACGCTCCAAGCTAAACAGCCAGATGGTGCAGGGCACCGACGTGTCCAATTCGGACAATCGCTTTCGCGACAATGAAGAGTTGCGGTATTCGCTGCGGTCGCTGGAGAAATACGCGCCGTGGATTCGCCATATTTACATTGTGACCGATGGCCAAGTGCCTTCGTGGTTGAATCTCGAGTCCCCGCGCGTCAGCATCGTCAAACACGCCGAAATCTTTGCCAACCAGAGCCATTTACCCGTGTTTTCTTCACCATCCATTGAATCTAACCTCGTCAACATCCCAGGACTCAGCGAGTCCTTTCTGTACTTTAACGACGATGTGTTTCTCGGTTCGTACGTCAGCCCGGAAGACTTTATCAGTGTCAACGGCGTGCAGAAGATCTACTTTGCCTGGGAAATCCCGTTGTGTGCACCAAATTGCTGGGATTCCTGGCTTCAGAATGGCCAGTGCAATGCCGAATGCAATGTGACCAGTTGCGACTTTGATATGGGGGATTGTGGATGCCAGGTGTTTGACAATGGTACTGTCGTGTGTGATCCTGCCAGTATGCCGGATGAACCGCCACCGCCGACCAAAGTTCCGGCTTTGGCAGACCATATTTGCATCAGTACTTGTCACTTTCGTTGGCTGGGAGACAATCTGTGTGATCATTCGTGCAATGTCTCGAGTTGTGGCTGGGATGGCGGCGATTGTGGCGTCGATTTGTTGACGACTCTGCCGACAGCGCAGTTGGAAGCGACCGCTCCAACCCTGGTGCAGGTCCCATTAGACATCAACGCCACGTATCTGAACTTAACGCAAGTGTTTGGCGCCAATGGCAGCGTGGAGAACGCGATTCATACCAATGAACGATTAATCCGTTCAGCCTCGTTGTTTGAAGAACAGTTATCGCTTTTGCTGGTCTTTGGACGAACCTACGATGGTGATCCCATGACGGCAGGTGCGGTGGTCACCGTCGAAGGCAAAGACGTGAACGGCACTGCGATCGAATACGAGTTTTTTGTCGTGCGTGGCAATGTGTCGTTGGCTCCCAACGCTACCATCAACGAGACTTTGAATGGCTTTGTGTCGTACGATAATGCTTCTTTTGCGCCGACGAGCATTCGCCTGCCATTAGGTTTTGAGAATGCCACGGTCACCAGCATAGTGTTGCCCGTCGCGAACTCAAGCACTTCTGAAATCCAAGAAGAGGACACGGAAGAGGTGGCGATGGGTGAAGAAGAAGCCAATGCACAAGACAGTGAAAGAGAGCTAAGCAGCGGCAGTGGTGATTCAGGTTCCCAATCTCAAGAAGAAGACGTCGACGACGAGTCCGAACCCGAACGGTCCGACGATGGAGACCTGGTGGTCTCGTACCGACTCGCTGAAGTCGAGCTTTTGGTACCTTTCTCGCTCGCAAGAGCACGATCGGTGAACGCCACCGAAGTGATTCCCACTCTGGAGGTGAAGTTTCGTGCCCACGACAGTGATGATGAAGTGGTTCATGAGTTCAAGCATACTTGCCAAGCCAGCGTTCCACCATTAGCCCCGGAACTCAGTTTCGCCGAACAGTGGTCTCGTCTGTTGAATGCTGTTCAGGTCGATGCAGACGGGATGGTTCGACTTGTTGATCCGGGGCAAGATCAGTCGCCAGAGAAAACTGAAGAGGCAGCGAGCACGATGGAGCCGGATGTGACTGTCTCTGACCCATCAGAGCATGCGAAAGAGCCCGAGATCACAATACCAGGAGAAGTTGTCAATGGCGATGACGCTGCTGATAAGCAAGAGCCGCATCCATCGTCGGATGCTTCAAATCCCGATGAACCCGAGTCCAAGCCTGTGGAATCGCAGCAAGGATCCAACGAGGCCCAACATGAGCAAGCGGATGATGCCGAAGCCATCGAACAGTGCTTGACGGCAGAAGATGGAGTGATCTTCAAGATTCAGGTGCCAGTCATGAAGCGTGGCACCAACACTTCAGGTGTCGACGACGAGCATGTTCTTCAGGTCATCGATGGCCAGGCGTGTTTCTTCAATGATATGGAAAAGTACAAGCAAAAGCTCTGCTTCACTCTGGCCATCGGTGCGTTCCAGCCCCACCAAGTGGTTGTTGCATGGCCACCACCTCCAAGTGAAGACGAAGAGGAGGAGGAAGACCAGGTGGTGATCTCGTTTGTGGACCGTGATGGTGCCTGTGTCGATGTATCTCTTCGTGAAATGGGTTTGGAAGGTTCCTCTCCGATTTGTTTGGAAAACGAACAAGTGATTGACTTTGATGCCCTCGCGGAGCAGGACTTACACCCTGAAGAGCCTGAGGAGGAAGATTTGGCCGAGAAAAACAAGGCAGAAGGTCGACGAGTCGCTTGTGAGGCCAAAAAGAGGCGACTTGCCGAAGCGCGAGGCAACATGACGGCTCTGAGTCGCGCGCTGGGCTGGGTGCAGATCAAGTTGCATCCTGTCTCGTATGCGCTTGGGTTCTCCACGGTTGAGTATGTCCAAGTACACGATGAGGACGAAGACGATGAAGACGATGTGTGCGCTCCTCCTGGCCAGCAGCCTGGCGCTCCATCAGCCGTTCCACCATCCAAACAACCCGATGCATTGCTGTCCAAAGACACTTTTGGTGACTCGCTGCGGTATGTCAATAAACTGTACAACCGCGCGTTTGGCAAAGCCGCCACGCGACGTCGCGTACCGTCGCATATGCCATTTTTGATCCAAAAGAGCGTGTTCAACGAGATGAAAAGCCATTGGCCTGCTGAGTTCAATGCGACTTCTTCGCATCGTTTCCGCCACCCGCAGGACATGCAATTCAGCTTTTCGTATTTCCATTACTTGATCAACCGCCACAAACTCCATTCACCGACGCTGCAGGAGATCTGGCATGAGTACCTGGATGCCAATCGCAACGGGATGCTGGACGAGTCGGAGCTTCTGACCGTCGCTGCCATCGCCAATGGCGATTACCCGACGCAAAAGTTTATCAACGATGTCAAGGAGTGCCTGAAGCCGACACCGCAGGAGAAAACCAAGGAGTACTTAAGTCTGGAAGGCGAAGTGAAGGTGACTGAGACGGTGACGCCGTTCATCACTTTGGAGCAACTACAGAGCTGTGATTGGATTGTGCAAAAGCTCTTGGCCAACGTGCGCAAAGAAAAGAGCCATGTGCTCATGTCGGAGGAAGAAGTCACGTTCCACATGCTCAGCGACCAGTACTCTTTTGCGTTCAATCAAATGCTGGGCACCCGCGCGCGACGCACCAAGTTTGTGTGCATCAACGACGACATGAAGTATCCTTCAGTGGCCGTGAGCAACATTTTGCACGAGTTGTTTCTGGCCATTTGGCCCAAGACTTCGCAGTTTGAGCTGCCATTCCATTTGCGAAATCGGTATGCGCATATCGATGACTACAAGGCAGCCAAGCGACGCACACGCACAGTGCTCCTGGCCGTGGTAGCTTTGTTGGCGATGTTCTTGCTGGCGTTGCGCAAGCAGATAGTCGGGGCGCTTTTTGGTGAAGACGAAGAAGATGCTTGGTGTCCAGCCAACCCCATGGTCACCAGGTTACCGCCGCCAACACCACCTGTCGTGGATGGATCTTTTGCATCACAACCTGAACCTGCTGGTCTCACCACGCAGACTGCGCCTGCATTAGCCAATGCGACACGCGATCCAGATGGCAGTTCATCACAGCACACCAAAAGCGAATAGAAAGGACTTGCGCTCGTTTAAACAACAGCGAATGACTTTGAAAATGAATACACAAAGCGCCGACAAATGGAATGGCCCATCGACACGAGACGAACAGATGGGCCATTCTGCAACGAGAGATCGAACGGTTCCATGGGCTCCGTCTCAAAACGCTCCTCAAATGCGGAAAACCAAGCAGACAGATACTCGGCTATACGACACTGTTAAAAGCTCATTGGAACGCATGCACCACACGAACTAGTATGCTCAAAAGCCAGGCACTGGACAGCGCGTAGCCAACCAGTTTCAAAAGCCATTTTGAGGTGGAGAGAAGTGTGAGGAAGGCGTCTCTTGACCTCAGGGGTCATTGTTTCGTCATCATCCTTGGCAATAGCTCAGCTCAGCTCATGGTCTCATGGTTCTGGCGCGGCTGTCTCACTGGGACCTGGCGTGATTGATTGACCAACCAGCAAAGTCAATTGAGAGAAAAGAAGCAGTCACAAAGGTGCAGGGCCATCATCAAATGCCACCACTCCACTTCTAGTATTCATCCTTCCACAGCGTTCCGAACCACTCGGTTGCCGAGGTTTCTCGACAGACTGACTCCAGACACCAGACAGCCACAGGAAAGGCAACAGGACAGGTGAGGACTCTGCAACGCCGACCCGACCCCATCTTGATGGCACGCATGTGTACACCTTCCTCATCCAAAATGCTTGGAGTGCTCCGTCGCTGAACGGCCCCACAACACCACGTGACCATCGACACATGCAGAGCCAGGAGTTGCTTGGGTCCACTCCACTTTCGCTTGTACAGTGGCAATGCGATAAACTGACCCAATTGTCAAAACAAGGTTGAATCAAGCCAAAACGTGATTGGGCCCAGTACTTGTCTTCCTGGCACCACGCGTCGAAGGCGCCGATTCATCTGGTTTTGATGAAGCATCGAGGCAGTACGCCTGGTTTTGTCATTTCGTGCTGTGCGCCTCTCGTTGACGGCAGCATGCTGTGCTGCCACGTCTCGTTGCTGTTCACGCACTGCACATGGTGCCCGCGTACAGTACGTACCGGTAACTGTACCCGGTAGGTGGGACAGCGCCAGCAGCAGCCAATCAGCTCTCGTCCTAGGGCCCCAACTTGGTTTAACCAGGAGCCAGTGACTCTTTGGCCAGTCACTTGGGTGTTGTATCCCCAACTGCATGTGGGCCACACCATCCACTTTGCCCACACGAAAATCTGCAAGTGGAGTGGGGTGTGTTTTCCCCTTGCCAGCATTTCCTGTCTCCATTCTCGTTTCTGCCGACTGCCCGTCAAGTTCAAGCCGGCTGGTTTCTTTTCTTTTCGTCGCAGCAGTAGTTCAAGCCGCGCGCGAGAGAGACTCCACATAGAGACCCTAATGAGCGATGAAGACCTGAGTGGGAATGGCGTGACTCTTTTGCGAGGAGGAGCAGTAGCAGTACCAACAGCCACGCACGACAGCGGTGCAGGCCAAGACCCTGCGATGTGGCACGCGCTGCCGCTCCAACTCGTCAACGCCACCGTCATGCAACTCTCGAAGCATTTCCACCATGCAGGGGACCACCAAGACTGCCGCTTTTACTCGTGGAACTGTGACCGCGGATCGTTTATTCTGTTTGCCAGTATCAGTTTGCTGCTGGTGTGCTGTGCTGGCATGATGGCCGGGTTGACCATGGGCATGCTCTCGTTGGACAAACTCAACATGCTGATTCTGCAAATGGAAGGCACCGACGCGGAAAAGCGACAAGCTAAACGCATTTTACCCGTCATCTCCAAGCACCATTTCTTGTTGGTCACGTTGCTGCTCATGAATGCCGCGGCCAATGAAGCGCTGCCTATTTTTCTCAACAAATTGGTGCCCGAAGCCACGTCCATTTTGCTCTCGGTCACGTGTGTGTTGGTGTTTGGTGAGATTTTGCCGTCGGCCGTGTTTACGGGTAAAAACCAGTTGCGTATTTCGTCCAAATTGGCACCTTTTGTGAGAGTGTTGATGCTGGTGGTTAGTCCTGTAGCGTATCCCATCAGTAGAGTGCTGGATTATGCGTTGGGCGATGACCACGACATGACTCGCTACAAGCGACGCGAACTCAAGGCGCTGGTTGCGTTGCAGCGGGAGAATGAAGTGGTCAAGCGCAATCTGGTGGCCACACGGCAGAATCGAGAGTCCCAGATTTTGTTGGCGGCAGCAGCTGGCGGTTCCAATTCGTCGTCGTTTAGTCACAATGCGAATGCGGCGGGACGCGACAGTTTGTCCTCGGTGCTTATGACCCCCTCTTCGAGAGATCCGTCGATGAGCTCCAAGTTACATGTGGATGAAGTGACCATCATCCACGGTGCTTTGGACCTAGCCGCCAAGACGGTGCGCAACGTCATGATCCCGTTTGAGAACGTGTTTATGCTCGATTATGACTGCAAACTCAACGAAAACGTGCTGGTGGACATTTTGGCGTCAGGTTACTCGCGTATTCCGGTCTACAAGGGCCATCGCTCCAATATTGTGGGGCTTTTGCTCGTCAAGCGCTTGATTGTGTTGGATCCGGACGATGAAAAACCCGTGCGTGACTTGTGCCTTCGAAAGCCCATCGTCACAACGCCGGATGAATCTTGTTACGCTATTCTCAACGAGTTCCAAAAGGGCCGCTCCCACATTGCTTTGTTGACCCACCAAGCCGACGTGGTGCACCAATGCTGGAACAACAATGAGGATATTCCGCCTGAAGTCAAGTTTGTGGGCATTGTAACCATTGAAGATGTGATTGAAGAGCTGATCCAAGAAGAGATTGAAGACGAAAGCGATGTGTACGTTCACGACGTGGTCAACTACTGGAAAGAACGTACTCAAGCGCACAAGGCCAACAAGCCCCTGAAACTCAAGTCTCATATCGAATTGATTAAGACCAAGCTCCATGACATGGCGGAACGCGCGAGACATCGAGTGAGAATGAAGCATTTGCATCTCGAGTCGTGCACCAGTTGTAGCAGCAGTGGCAGTGACGGCAGTGATATTGGGTTGGACCTTGCGGCTCCTTGTTCTCCATCCGATCTTGAAACCAAGATGATGTGGTGTTCAGATTTCGCCCAAGAGCAAGGACTGCAACAACCACCACCAGAACAAACACCAGACCAAGTTGCTGTCATGGAACCAGTCGTGAAGGTCCATGTGGCTCAGAACGAAAAGACGCCACTTCTTCAACAAACTGCGGCGGCGGGTTTCTAATGGGCACCAACAGGTGATTGAGTAGCGGAGAAGCTGGTAAGACTTGTCACTTCCCACTGCGACTCAATACGCTAGGATATATATTTAGTTGGCACGGGAGGCAGTCGATGGAGAACAAGGAGGGTGTTGCGTCCAGAAGAGTCTTTTCAGAGGGGTGATCACCACCTTTTCGTGTCGGCTCTTTTCCTCCAACTTTGTAAGTAGTTAACTCAATCAAACCAACGAATCGATGGACAAAGTGAGGCGCACCTGTGTTATCTCAAGACTTATTGGGAGAAAGGTGAACACAATCTTAGTAAACACAACGTCAAGACTCTGGTAGAAAAAGGCAAAGAGACACATTCGCATTCGGCATTCGCGCGCGTTTGGGGTTTAGTTAGTTGACAGGCACAAACAGTTGCTGGGCATCGACGTAATTCTGTTGTTCTTCTAGCGGCTCTCGAAGCCGCGCCAATGGGATGGAAATGGGCGGCAAATCGTCGGAAAATGTGTGACGACTCGTCTTTGGCGGGAACAAATCATCCGACAGCGCCATCTCGATGACTTGCTCTTTGGTGAGCTCATCGCGACCGCAGTGGGGCCAGACATCGACCGTGATGGAGTCGTCTTCCAGGTAATCCACCAATACGACGGGCACACTGGCGAGCTGCAGGTGCAGACCCACATGGTAGCGATGGTGACCATCCAGAATGGCGCCCGTGGTGCGGTCCACTAGCAATGGTTCCACATATGCGTTCCATCTCAAAGTTGCACGTCGAAGCTTTTCCACGCGCTCCCAGCTGACCACATGCTCGTGGCATTTGAGCCATTTAAGATTGGCCAGATGTAGCTGCACTTTTTGCGGGTTACGCTGACGCTGGGCATCGAAATGGTACTTGAAGAAGTACGATGTGGGATCGCAGATACGCGTCATGAAGAATTTCTTGCGCGCAATGGCATCGTTGGCCAGCAAATCCTCCAGCGTCTTGGCCCTCTGCGCGCAAAAAGACGACGTTGGGTCGTTTGCACGGATGGCATCGAAGAAATCCGAGGAGTTTGGAGACGCAGGCGAGCGACGTTTGATCACATCCAGCTTGGAAGTGCCATCTGCAGATTTCTGAGGTGTGGAGGTAGTCGCTGGCTGTTCTTGCAACAGCATGGGCTTTGAGCTGAACACTTGTTCAATGGCGCGAAGACGACTTCGAAACAGGGTCTTGGCAACCGAAAACGCCAGATCATGGGCGCCAAAGAGCAGATTGATCGACACTTGGCGAAGACTCGATTTGCGGCGAAGGCGGCCACCTTCTGGGGTCTTGAGCGTCATTTGCTGTTGTCTGGGAGCAGTTGACGAGCTCTCGTCGTCTTCAGCAGGATCGACTACCAAGGGTGATGGAGGCTGACGAAGCACCGACAATGGGATGGAGACTGGCGCCAAGGTCTCGGTGAATCGATGACGACTGGTCTTGGGTGGGAACACGTTGGGCGACATCGCCATCTCAATGACTTCCTGTTTGGTCAAGGAAGTGCGACCACAACCTGGCCACACATCCACCGTGATGGTCGGGTCGCCCAGGTAATCCACGCACACCGCTGGCAATTGCTTGAGACACAATTGCAATCCCACGTTGTACCGATGATGGCCATCCAGAATGGTGCCAGTCTTGATGTCGACCAGCAATGGCTCGGTGTAGGCATTCCAGGAGAGCGTAGCTTTTTTGAGGCCATGCACGCGGTCCCAGCTGACCACTTGTTCATGAGGTTTGAGCCATTGGATGTCCACCAACTGCACTTCGGCCTTTTGGGGCATCAAGTGGCGCGCCGCATCGTCATACCGGAAGCGATAAAAGTAAGACGTTGGATCGGTCACACGCGAGCCGAAAAACTCTTGCACATCGCGCTTGTCGTTCTTGGCGAGTTCTTCGAGTGATACTACCCAAATGATGTATCATCAAGGTCAGTCATAAATCTGGTATATCATACTGATGCTGAACTCCAGCTCACCTGCGCCTTTGCCGAGGATCAGCACCGAGTCATCGCGGGTCTTTGGCTGCCAGAGGTGCTTGCGGGTCTTTCGCGACGCCGGGATCTGGTATTCCAGAAGCGAATCCTTGCTCATACACGCAGACTCGGTGTCTTCAATGCGTTGACTGTATTTGGCGCCACTCTGCAGTAAATCCTCGGCCACGTGCTGGGCCTTGAGGATCAGTCGCATCGACACTTGCTTGAGTACATCGCGCTTTCTGCGACGCGGCGCATCGCTTTCTTCTGGTTGCTGGTGCTGAGGTTGCTTGGTCAGCGTCTCATGCTGTGGCTGCGAGCGAGCCGTGAGCGCTTGCTTGGGGTTCGAAGGAGTGGCTTCCACAGGTTGCTTGACTTCCGATGTGGTGGAGGACTCGGTGCGACTACATGCAGATAATGACATTGAATATCAGGCCAGACCGCCAACACGTCAATTCATGGTCCACAAATACGATCCACACTGCGGACGGAGAACTCTTTGTGGATTCCTTTGGTCCACAGCAGAATAGCCCACTGCTCACCTGTTGGGAGCCATGTTGCTTGGTTCACTATCTTTCACCTTTCAGTGCCACTTCGTCCACTGGTCCGTCCACACTGGGTCGTCCACAAAAGCCAATCAAATCACGCCAAAAACCCGCTCGTTCACTAAACTGGACGCGTTGTTTGTCAGGGTCGGCGACGCTTGTGGCTTTTTGGTCCACAACACTACGCGAAAGACTGAAGCGATGCAGTGTGGATGGAGGTGTGTGCGAAGATGGCTGAGTGAGCTGAGCTGAGCGGTGGTGGGGTGGAAAGGCAGCCAGGCAGCCAGGCAGCCAGACCCCCAGTCTTCGACGTTGTCCACAAGCCCAGAACACGACACAACCACCTGACACTCTTACCCCCCTCAACTTGCAACCAAAAAAAGCGAAAACACGAAAGCAAAAAAAAAAGAACACTGAATGGAACTCACTATACCATACTTTCTTCAAATGAGAAGACCACAAAATCAGAAGCCCAAAAGTTCCAGAAAGTTCCCCTATTCGTTGACCATACTGTATCAAGCAAATGGCAAAACTGTACACCGGCATGCATGGACATAATCAGCGAGTAGGGGTATTCCAGAAAGAAAGTGCGCACCATACTATTTGCAAGTCAACCGTGCCTGTATTGAGGTGGATCAGCTGAGCTGAAAAACTCCCACAGCATGTCAATTCTGTAACGGCTGCGATTGTCAATCAACAAATCCTAGGAAGAGATCATCTGCTCGCATGGGGCTCTCACCGAATTGGCACCCGTCAGCTGATCTGTTGGTGCCCACACCAAGTCAGTGTAAAACGGCAAGGCGTCTGCAACACTTACTTGGTCTTCTTGGTTGTGGCATCGTCGTCGTCATCTGCCTTGGGTTGCCCCTTTGCTCGACGTGCCCGCCAGAGTTGCAGCAAGACTAGAGCCACCACCAACACCACACAACCCACCACAAATTGCTGCAATGCTTGTTGGACTTCCAAGTGGCGGAACAGCTTGACGCCGTCCACACTCGCTGCCAAGTTGTTGGCCACATTGATGAGCGCGATGAGCTCGTTGCGATTCAGTGGCGCGAGCTTTTGCACGTCGTCGGCCAACAAGATCTTGATGGCTGTGCCAATGCCCATGGTCTGCAATTTTCCCCAGAGCTTGCACTTTTCGCAGCTTACGCAGTCCATGATGCGACTCACGTTTTGGAATTTGGTGCGGAACTGAACCTCCAGCGCACGCTTTTGCTCGCGAGCGTCAACGTACTCCTCGTACGAGGACAATTGGTCGCGTTGCACATTGAACATATCTTGTTCATTGAAGCCCTGCAAAACCGACTGGCCTTCTTTCGGACAAATGGAATAACCATCATCTTCATACACCAGTCGTCGGAGAATCTCGCGCACTCTTGCGTCCTCCTGGTCATTGCCTGTCACATAATCGTACTCCAACAACTGGTTGCGGTATCTTCCGAGTGCACGCATTACAAACAGATACGTAAAATAGAGATTCTGCAGTCGCTCACGGTGTTTCCCGACTTTTTCGACGTACATATTGACGTTCTTGCCCCACGACAAGTCGCTTGTCTTGGAATTCAACGCGATATGGGTGCTAATACTCGCCTGAAGACCACTGATGAGGCGATAGTACACTCTTTCTTCCAGGCACATGCCACTCAGATCCTTTTCGCTGCGGCTAGGCGGCAAAAAGCAGTTCTCCATGTAAATGGCCTTCCAGATTCTTCCAGCGCGAAAACCAGCGTAACCAGTGTACCGTTCGGGGTTTTCAAGCAGATTCACATACACCATATTGCTCTCATCCGACTCATCCTGGCTGCTCCAGATTTCGGGATTGGCCCCTTCTTTCCATTCACGAAAGTCCTGGCCCGCGACCGCGTGACTTCTTTCAACTCTGGACAATTCTCCTTCGCCGGTCTGGTCGGCACATGGGGCACCTGGCTCGGGAGGCTGGGCATCCGGGTGTTTGGAGTGGAATGCCTTCTTTTGGGCATCGAGTTCGTACCATTTGCTGGGGATTTCATGGGGTTTACACTCGCACACACTGCAGTCGATGCTGGCACAGACTCCCGCGTCGTTCCAAAATGGGCACTCCTTGTTGAGATCCACTTTGAAATAGCGGAAAAAAGTCAGCTTGGACAGTTCCGAGAGTAACGGATGGAAATGCTGCGAGACTGCTTTGTCGACGGTCTCGTAGTTGCAGCCCGAGTCTTCGACACTACCGACCAATTCGGGGGTCTGACACACTTGGCATTGCAGCAAATCGTACATTTGCTTGGGGAACAGTGTGGAAATCTGCGAAGAAGACGCGTCACTTGCCGAACCACTGGTCAGCGCCATGGCGAGCGCTCCGACAAACGCTGAAAGTCGCATCTTTGTCTGATGAAGCCGCTGGTCTTTGTTGCCCTTTTTGGTTCTTCCTGTGTTGTGGGGCGGCGGGACTGCTGCTCCAAACTCGTGAGCTGTTGAAACGTGTTCAAGTGGCATTGACTGAAACTGTTGGGGATACCGAGGCAATACCGTGATGGCGATGGTTTGTTTCATCGAAAATGATCGGTGCAGGCGCTGCGATCAAGATGGGTTTCGTTGCCTGGATCATTTTAGTACATGTTCCTAGAAATAGCCCTTCTATCAGTTAGTATAGCAGTTAAGCAACACCACCCCTCAACCGAACCAAACAAAAAAAAACGCGAAACACCGGAGAACACGTCGAAGAACAACTCAGAAGAGACAGCAACCCACAGCGAGAGTCATCCGAGTGCCTTTGGGGTCAAGTCGCCATTGCCATTGCACTCCACTGGGCGGCTTTTGCGCCATTCCCATTGACAGAGGCTGGTGGTGAGAAGAGGTTGGTATGCTAGTGGTGGCCAAAGAGATGGGCGGAGCCCCCCCCCCCCCCCCTGCTCCCCGCCATTGGCCTGGGATCACTGTCGCAGCAGTGCCATTGAGTTGACCAAGGATTTGGTTGTATTTGGTTATGCTGTGCGGACCTACAACCACAGGATAGAACCGGCCCCACGAAAAACAACCACAACTCTCTTGACCAGAATCCAGCCACTGCCACAATTGTGGGGGTATCCACAACGCAGCTGGTTGATTGCAATCCATTGTGGCTTGTTTTGTGT
This sequence comes from Paralagenidium karlingii, assembly GCA_027475765.1. Lineage (NCBI taxonomy): Eukaryota > Oomycota > Peronosporomycetes > Paralagenidium > Paralagenidium karlingii. Next base: position 39,764 of record JAMFLO010000280.1, read on the forward strand.
TGAAGTCGTTGTCGCTTTGGCGATCGATTGTGATCGTTTGTGGAGATTGCGCTTGAAGCGACACAAACGGGTAATGACCATCGACTGATTCTCTGGAAGCTTGGTGAATGGATGGTTTCTGATCCATTTGCTGATGTAACATTTGCCCAGTTGGAACGGTAACTTCATCGCAGCAGGATGTCGGATGCCGTCGTCAGCGATGCCGAACTCACGGACGCGGAAATGGAAGACCAGAGCCGGCGTGAGGCAAGCGACTCAACGAGTCCAATCATACCCACAACAGCAACACCACGATCGCCGTCAACAAGAACTACTACTGCCGGTTCACCTGCTTCGTCCGCAGCGACATCGACCACTGCGTCTACGGGTGTGTCGCCGACAGCATGGAGTTTTGTACAAATGAACATGAGCTTGTTGCCGATCGCACGGCCACTTCCTGTCAACATCACCCACAGGTTTCAAGAAAGCTTTTACTCGTCTCGTCGAAAGCTTCGCACGCCGACCGACAAGCTGCATCGACGACTTCTCTCGCAAGGCACCAACATCAGTCCACGACAACATGCTATGGAATGCACTTGTGGAAGACTCGCCGCTGCAGCCGCCAGCAGCTCCACGAATCCGCTGTTTTATGGCAGTCCCAGTTCAAGTCCAAGTCATTGCACGAGTCCAAGTTCCAGCTCGAACACTACCTCAAGCACCAACTGTACCTCACCAAGCTCCAGCGGGTACTCCCCTCCGCTTGGTCCCACTGGTTCACCATCATCATCGTCGTCTTGTCCGTCGATCCCGCGACCGACTCCAATGACTCCGGTGACAAATGGCATCCAGGTCGCAACTTGTCCTTTGCATTCCATTCATCCGTACGGCAGCATTTCACCCGTGAACCTGGCGACCACCACGACCGTTCCACGCACGCCACCAGCTGATTGGCTTCGCCATCGCAGTGACAATGAGATCCATGGTGCCGTGCGCAAGAACCTGCGACTTCGAAGTGCAAGTGAAGACCTGGAGCATTGGCGTACGTGCCTTCAAGGAATGAAACCGATTCCTGGTGCAACCCATTGCTTCAGCGATCCTGGGTACGCCAGTGACTGCTCAAGCCATTCCGACGCGAGCACTGGTGGTGGAGGAGCCACTTGTAGCACGCCAGGGCCAGGTCTTCCTCTGCCCAGCACCAGTCTGTCCCGCCAGAGCAGCAAAGACCACGGTGCGTTCAAGGGCAAACGCATTCTGGAAATCCAAGACGAAGAACGCCGCCTTCATCCCGATGCCAAGCGCTCGCGATACAGCTGACACCCAAGTTGAAGTTGTCAACCATAAGTATTATAACCGACAAATATCCGATATATGTTACCATTGCATTTCTAAAGCCAGTGATGATCCCATTTCTAACCAAGTTGCGTTTCTATTTCTATTTTCGTGCCATCTCCCAACGAATACTTTCCCCTCCACATGAATCCCTATGTGGATCCGCCGCTTGTGCGGTTCCCTTTGAAAGAGTACATTTGCACCACGACGGGCAACAAAATCAGTCGCAAATGCACACTGTGCAGCGCCCAGAACATTCACCTGCGAGGCAAAACCATCATTGACCCTGGCACCATCGTGCGTGCCGATCTGGCCAGGGTCGCGTTGGGCCAGCAATGTGTCATCCGCGTCGGCTGCGTCATCAAACCACCTGTGCGCTTGCTGCAAAAGTGAGTCTGCTCTGGTTGGTTCTTGATCGAAATGGCTCGAAATGAAGGCATCGGATTGATTGACGACATGCATGCCGTGCAGTGGCCTGGCGTTCATTCCCATGCGCATCGGCGACCACGTCTACATCGGCGCCGACTCGATCGTGGAAGCCGCGTCCATTGGGTCGTATGTGCAGATTGGCCGCAACTGCGTGATTGTGGGTGGAAAAAGCGTCTGGATGGCTGCTCAACATTCGCTGACAAATGATTTTTTGTGTCTTGCGCCAGGGCAAACGCGCCATCATTCGCGATTGCTGTCGCATTGAAGACAACACGGTGATCCCGGCCGACGCGGTCATTCCGCCATTCTCTCGCATTGGAGGCATCCCAGGTACGCGTTGGCTATGCTTTTGGAAGCTGTTTTCAACGGTCCAACGGATGCGGTTGGTTTGGATGATGCCACTGCTGACAGGGAAATTGATCGCCGACATGCCCGAGTCCACCCAAGAGCTTTGTCTTGCGCAAGTGACCCGTTACTTTGAGAACTTTTTGCCAGAAGAATAGAAGCGTGCCCTCGTATCCGACGACTTTGCGGCGGCGTCTGTCTGCTTGATGATGAGTATTAATCTATTAACGCTAGTGAATTGGACAGGCTGTGGCTGTCATTCTTGCGAACTCACTGTGCTTGTTTCACAGCCATTTCTTGTTGCAGTTGAGCAAATACGACTTTTTGTCCTGACTGGATGGGTTGTAAGCGCCTGGTCCAGGAGGTCCTTTGCCGACACGAATGGATCGCGTCGGACCACTGGTCGCTCCGTGGCTGTTGCTGTTGCTACTGCTACCACCTGTAGACGCAGGAACTGTCGTGATGATAGCGTTGCTGGTTGCAGTGCCAAGGGCTCCTTCGCGCAGAGTACTAGACTTGAACGCGCTGGTGGCTGCGCGGACGACTCGAGCTCGTGCGGCAAAGGCTTCTTCGGCGTTGTAACAGCCAGGACCTAGTTCACTTTGCTGGGATCGTTTGACTGGACTGTGGCCAAAGCGATCGATGCGACCTTGTTGGAAAATGGCGCTTTGATGGGCAGTGGAAATGCTATCGTAGCGCAGTGCTCTCTCGGCTTTGTCGGCTTCGTAGGCTCCTGGTCCGGGCGTGTTGTTCTTGTTGATTCCACCGCCTTCCAGTCGTTTGGCGGTGGATTTGAAGATGGATTCGTATCCGGGGGAGTGGGAGTCTGGACCAAAGCTGCTCGTGGCTCTGTCGTATTCTCCTGGACCTGGCGTTTTGTTCAATGGTTGAAAGCCTCGAGAAATGGAGGAATTGAACACGGACCGTGCTGGATTGCGGGCCAGGGTCATGGTGTCCTCTTGGATCGGTTGGTAGTACCCAGGTCCAGGAACCGAAGAACTGGGAGCACTGTGTTGATTAGTTCGTGTGGGCTGACAAACCAACCAACAAGTCAGAGGAAAGTAGCAACAACGCGAATAACGATGGCAAACTGTTGGACGCACGGTGGTCGCAAAGCAGCTGGATCCGATCTTGTGGTTGAACGCCTTTGGGTTGGGAAGTGCTGGCTGGTATTGACCAGGTCCAGGGAGAACCTCTCGTTGGCGATCGTTGAAGCGTTTGCTCTGTGGGTGGAGTGAATGAGTGATATCGATCAGAGAGGTCCATGGAATCAGAGGAACGTCAAGACTAGTTTGTGTTCCCACCTTGGAGACAAAGCCAGAGCCGTATCCGAGCTTGGACACCGAGCCACAGCTCTCACTTGTTCGCACCATGGAGGGCTGATGGAAGTATTTGCCAGGCCCAGGGCATTCGTTCTACAAAGCCACATCGACAGATTTCTGGATTGGTATGCGGGCACGAACAAGTCAACAAAGTCGTGAACAAGGCTAACAAGTAGATTTGTAGCGTACGTCCAAGTCACCAAACCGATGGGTACGATTGCCAAATGCGTTGGCTTCATGGGCACTGCTATACAGAACAGTCTCGAATCTTGAAGGAATCGAACAGACTTTCTGCTCAAGGATGACGATCCGACCATAAAAGCACCAAGTTGGTGCAGGAAGTCTCCATCACGGGGAAAGAATGGCCATGCACTGTACCTCGAGTCCTTGAGCAGCCGTACCCGGAGATTGCGTCACCTCAAGTTCTTTGCCAGGACGAATGCCACGATATAGCTTTCCCGTGCATTTCGTGCCAGCTTGGCGAAACGACTCCTTGTTTCCACTGACCGACGTGACGCCGCATTCGGGCGAACCAGTGGCCGCCACAGCTTTGTGCGCTAGGACATTTTGTGTTGTGCCGGTCATTTTCCTCGCGTAGTTGAAGTCCCAAAAGACCTGAAAAGACTGCCCAACGCTGTCAACACTTGTGGTGCAAGCCAATTTTCAGCGCAATCCAAAGAAATACCCGGCCAATCGCATGGCTTTCAATGCGCCCCGCCCCCCAAAATGGCCCATGGTTTTGGCGCCAAAAATACCGCGCGAGATCCTCACGTCCTGTCGCAGGGGTGGGCTCCACGTGTCCCTCGGCTCACCCAGGGCCGACAAGGGACATGGTCAAAGATCACTAACACAATGAAGGTCAAGCGGCCCAATGGACTGGGCTTGGGCATGGGGGCGTCGTCGCGGCGACTGTGCTGTGCAGCGGAAGACGCTTTGGTGCGCTTTGGGTGAGTGGGGAAGCATCATGTGCATGGTGATTGCGATATACACGTCATGCTGACTGGATGGGTGGTCTCTCTCTCTCTCTCTCTCTCTCTCTCTCTTTCTAGCGTGATCAGTGACGTCCAATATGCCGACATTGACGATGGCTGGGACTATTTGCACTTGAATCGTCGCTTTTACCGCAACGCATTGACGCTGCTGCATCAAAATCTCAAGGTGTGGGAGACCAAAAAAGTGGATTTCGCCGTGAATCTCGGGGATTTGATCGATGGCAAACACCGCGAAGCGTTTGGTCATTCGAAGGCAGCGTTGGCGGCTTTGCAACACGTGTTTGGTGCATTTGAAAAGACCACGAGAGCCAAAGTGTACCATTTGCTGGGCAATCACGACCTGTATGCGCTTCCACAAAAGACACTGGAGCAGGAGTTGTTGTTCAACCATCTGCAAGCACCGAGCCATGCTGATAACCACCACCACCACCACCATCACCACCACCACCACCACGACAACAACAACAACAACAACAACAACGATCACCAACAAGACCAAGCCGACCACACGGCCACGATTCCGCACGGACAACTGGTCAAACCTCAGCCCCGGTCGCTGTACTATGACTTTTCCATGGAGAAAGCACCGCATGTGCGCTTTGTGGTGCTCAATTCGTATGGATTTTCCGTGCTGGACAATGACGAACAAGCGCGTAACAAGGCACTGGCATTTCTCAGGAAACGCAACCCGAATGACAACTTGAACTCCCCACTGGGGTTGCACGGCTTGGACCAACGCTTTGTCGCGTACAACGCGGGTGTGGAGCCCAAGCAACTGGCTTTTTTGCGCAAAACCCTGGCCAAAGCCCAGCAACAAGGCGAGAAAGTGGTGATTTTCACGCACATTCCAATCCACCCCGAGACTTGCCATCCATCCTGTCTGTTGTGGAACTACCAGGCCGTACTGGATGTGGTGTTTGAATACGATCAAGTTGTTCGGGCCGTGTTTGGTGGTCACACCCATCAATGTGGCTATGCAGTGCAGCGAAATGTTCACTTCGTGGTGTTCAGTGCGCTTTTGGAATGCGATCCGACTCAAAATGCACATGCGATCGTGACCATCCATCGTGACTCGATGCAGATCCATGGATTTGGCAAGATCGCGTCTCGCACCATTCCCTTGTGGAGTGGTGAAGAGAAACGAGAGCTGTTGGCAGAGCTTGTTCAGGATCATCA